>PVKN010009289.1:0-23960 GCA_004027915.1 Capromys pilorides
AACTAATGAAGGTAGAAAAAGAAGATCAGAATTGAAAAAGAAGATCAGACTCCAGATAGGTCAGAGACAGCAAAAGAAACCATGGCCTTATGACAATTAGGAACAGATTCAAGGTCTCTTAAAGCATTCAGACAAGGGGAAAAAGTGAGTATCTTGGACTATGTAGGTAGTATTGAGTGCTAAGAAAACAGGAAGGTTACACAGTACAGGAAGAAAGGGAGGAAGGCACTAGGGTCCAGACTGCCCAACACTGGGTCTTAGCCACCACTGTTCTCTGGAGGATAACTCTTTGCACCTTTGCATTCTAATCTGAAGATAGGGCTGCTGCTGCTGCTGCTGCTGCTACTAATATTCTCCTCGCTGGATAGTTCTGAGGATAAAAGCCATTGTTAATGCACCTATTTGTGAGACTGCTTATCACATAAATAATCAAAAAGGACATTCCTTGTGTTTCAGACACTGTGCTGAGCGCTAGACACATACTGTGATCCTTGGTTCAAGCTTGGACTCTTTACTTTCTTACATATGTCCCAGAAAGACCTAGATAATGCCAGAACTCTTTAAAACTGTGCTTAAGGTAAAGGTAAAGGACTAACCTGTCCCCATAAAATCTTTCACTAAAAATGACTATACATGTTTGTTTTTTTCCTTTTACTGGCTTTTAAATACATAGTGTCCTGTAACTTCACATTAATTTGATCTTTATGAATGGTTACTTAATCCACATCCTCTTCATTTTTCTTCCTGGATAATAAACTCTATGTAAACAGTGTATTCCCCATTATGGTTTATTCTTACAATGCCAGCACTCAGTACACTACCCAGCACAGAGGTAGTCCTCCATAAATACACACTAATTAGATAAGTTATTTGTTAAGGATTATGATAAAAATGAGATAAGATAGTACTTTGAGGATAAAACCACACATACACACAAATACATATAAGACTGTATTATCATGAATGGTTTTCTTAACTCCTTGAGTCATTATTTGGAGTTATCACAGTCCATAACTACCCAGTAAGTGAAACCATAGTGAATTCTAGGAGAACTGACTCCTACAAGCTGAAGTTTCAAAGAGGACAGCTAGGATTCCAGATTGCAAAATAGCAAAGCCCCTAAAGTGAGACAATAAAACCGGTTCACCCTCTTGTATGATTTCTTTTTGTTTTTGTTCTTAAAGAATTTTAATAAGGATGGTTCCCTCTGAAAAAAGTTAATTGTTTTCTTTATTACATCCAATTTTCATATTAGTTTTAATATAAGGCTATAGTAGCTCATTGATCTGTCTCTCAGAAGGGTATTAGGTAAACATCCAGACAGAAGCACTGTCCTTCTCAAATAAACCCACTTATACATTACTCGTCACAGAAATGTTGTCATACTTAACATGCAAATTTTAAGTATGAAAATGGGGTCTACCAGCCTGATATGGTTTAAGCAGACTCTGAGTATATGCTACACCAGTCGTGGTCCTTGATTCCTTCCATGGATTTGGAAGACAATGGACTTCGGCTCTTGTTCGATTGTCCAAGTTGGCAGTCAGGTTAGGCCTAAGCTAGGTGTTGGACCATACCTGAATAAGAGAAGATGAAAGCATGCAGGTTTCATGTGCCCTTAGGAAACTTTAATGCTACTGGGAGAAATGGTGTTACTACAACTCAGGTTGGGCTGTCGCGAATAGCAAGTTTAAATATCAGGTCCGTAGGGAAGCCTATTTTGGTAGAGAAGCTTTCAGGGAGGCCTAGAAGAGAACCATGAATTTGAATTTATCAGAAAAAGAGCAAGACAATATTAACAGCCACATACCATTGGAATTGGATGTGCCCTTGCATCTTAACAAAATGCTACACTATAATTTCATTGAACAATGTTCATTTGATATGCAGAAAAGTTAGCAGAGCTTACCTAAGCCAACTGGAACTCATGTTCCTTAATAATTGCTTTTACAAGATTCAAAAAGTGAATAAGCAATTCAAAAAGCAAACTGCTGTATTTCTAAGATGTCTGTAACGCATTCCATGTTCATTTCTCTGAAGATTTCCTCTCTACCTTAAATTAGAAGCAGAGGACAGTGAGATGGCTCAGTGGTCTAAATTGCTTGGTTTGACAAGCTTAGGCAACTGCAGGGATCACAGTACTATTCCTGGCACCACATGCTGCGCAAGCGCAACCCTCAGAGCAGGCTGAGCCGGCCATAATAAAATTAATTAATCAATTAATTAATTAATTAAATATAAACTAGTAAACTAGAAGCAGCAGTCTTAGTGCAATGACCAAGAGCAACATCAACCAGAATAAAAGCCAGATTCCCCAAAGTAAGAATAGCAGGTACCATGACAGGCAGCACCAAAATAACCATGGATGTACCAGGTAACGAAAGGCAGTGGAAAACACATCCTACACATTTATGAGGAAAGGACACAGGAGAACAGGTGAAGGCGGAGTGAGGGAACGAGCTTGAGTGTCTGTCCTGTCTGTCCCTGGGACCCTCACTTCTCAGCTGCAGTCTGACTCTCATCTAACCAGGATGAAATGGGGCTCAGCTGGCTCCCATGGCTTCCCTGTGCTCACGTATTTTTGTCCTGGTCTTGTTGCTGATTGCATTGAACATTCAGTAGAGACCTAGGACACCTACTACACCTGGATGCCACAGGAAGTGACATGAATAAGCTCCTCCTTCAAGGACTTTACAGTCCTAGAGAAATTGCAGATAAGCATGTCCTGCAGGAGTGACATCATTTTATTTTAACAGGAGAGAGTAAGAGAAGTCTGCATCGTTATTTTGTGCCTTTGTTGAAGGAGCAATGGACAAAGTTATTGATTTTACAAACGCAATTTCCCTAAGCCCAGTCCTTATGAACTTACTCTTCTCAGAATAGGTAAGTTATGATAGAAATGATTTTTTCAATTTTTATTTCTCTCTCTTCCCTTGTGATGAATAAACATGGTAAGACTTAAATGCAAACCTCCAAACATTTGCTCAGCATGAAAATCTCACCAAAGTCCTTGTGTTCACAAAAAGCTATGGAGAAGTAGAGAGTTATTATAATGTAATGATTGGGTGATGAGAAGAAAAATGAAACAGCTGGGACAAGATGAGGCTAGAGACTCCAGGGGAAATCAAATCCATGTCCACACTAATGCTTTTATGCACTGACTTGTTGGAAAACAAATACAATTTATTAGATACATTTGCTATGGTAAATTTTCCCCAGGATCACTATTGATTAAAGCTTAATATGAGAATAATAAAAAAATAAATATTCTAATCGTGATGCACACTGATTTTTGCCCATTAGCTTCAAAACCTGTTAAAACGAAGCATGTGTTTGCTTTTTCATTTGTCTTGTTGAAAAGCGAAATCTAATACACAAGACTCATGAGTTCATTTTCTTTTCTCTCCTCCTGCTTTTTTTTTTTTTTTTCCTTTCGGTGTCGACTTTCAACACATAATAATTTACAATACGTTTCTTTCTAATTAGACTGAACTGAAATTTCAGCTAAAGCAGATATGTGTCCCTTCTGGTTTTTATTTGAATAATGACTGGCCAGAAATCCAAGTTTTCATCCAGTGTGGCACAGGGAGCAGGTCCAGAAACTTGCCATGGAGGGCATTTTTTATTTAAATGTACCGTTCATATTTGGTGTCCTTGCTGCATAATGTATTTTTTTATGTGTGTGTGCAATTTTAATTTTTTCATTAGGAGGTGAGACCATGTGCTGAGGCGTTTCCTCTGGAGGCCTGTTCTCCTGGCTGGCTATGTATGACAGGTTTAAGCATTAAATGACTTTAAGCTTGTCAAAGAAAGGTTATTAAAAATGTCCCTGCCTTTCAGGCTCTGTGCTCGGTAGGAGACCGAAAGCAATCCTCTGGGGCTCTTTCTACTTAGTCATGTCATTTGGCTCCTTGCCTACAGAAAAAAAAAGAGAGAGAGAGAGAGAGAGACCATCTGTTATTTCTCACTAATGGCTGTGGGTCCTGAGTTAGCCCTGGCTCCCTGTGCTTACCCGCTCCCCACCAGCGGCTGGACACGGCCTCACCAACGTGACTCTCCATAGAGAACTGAGCTTTATTATTTATTAATGGCCTTGGAACTGCTTACATATTCCAAGACACTACTGAAAGCTAAGCTATGCGCATTATTTTATTACTACTGTAAAGTCTATATTTTTTATATTAGGGTGATCAAGGTTTTTTGGGTGAATTGCCCTTTTTCAGGTAAAGATAATAGTTTATGTGAATCAAAGGTTCGTATGAGTCTTTTAAAAATTTTTTTCCACAGGATCATATGGATCCTTGGCAGTATTACTTCCATTTTATAAATGAGGAAAGAAAAATGAACAATTTATATTACTTTAGCAATAAGGAGGGCAGCGAAGGTGCAATTAGCCCACGCCTTCCCACAGAGCGGCGTCTTCCACTATTACACTGCTGCGTCTCCATGTTACATCCTGGGCTCTTTGGAGCTGAAACTTGAAGTTTGCAGCTTCAAACCCGCTGTCCACCATAAGCAAGGCTTTTTCCCCCTCTATGTTGTACTTTTCAGTGTTTCTGTTTCCTTACAAGGGAATAAGAACCTTGAGGTTATGTCAGAAGCCATCAGAGATTACCGCCATTGCTGCCACTGTTGTAAATCTTCTCCCAAGTGATAGGCAAGCAACCTGGTGAACAGCCTCAGTGTTAGTCGGCTGCCAAGCTCTTGAAAACAGCAGTCACTTGAAAACCATGGGCTGACACATGGGTCTCTAGCGGGGCCGTGATGCATTTCCTATTTCCCCTCTCACCGTGGGACTGTGTTTTGCGAGCCGGTAACAAGGCGATCAGACGAAAAACTGGGAGAGCTTGTCAGTGAGGATACATTTGGTGGGAAATCATTGCATGGTCTTAGAAGCGCTGCATGTTTTCCTGGGGGAAAACTGCGAGGACAAAAGTACCTAAAAGAATAAAAATAAGTTTGCTTCTATTTGCAAATTCAAATCCAAATTGATTCCAGAAAATGTCACTAGGATAAATGTAAAGATAAAGAAATGTTGACTGCCTCATTGTAGTGTTAGGAACGGCAAGTTTTATAGATATTAGTGATATGTTGGACAACATGTAAATTGTTATGCACTGTAAATCATTACATAGCATGCTTGACTTGCTGTATGCTAGTACAGGGTATGTAAAAAGTGTTTTGCTGTTAAATATGTTTTGAAGGGCCAGTCAAATAGCTCAGCAGATGAAAGTGCCTGCAATCAGGCTCAAGGGTCAGAGGTTTGATCCTTACACCTGCCGTGCTGGCCCCGCCCCAAGGGCATGCTGAGAGGGCAATTGAGATTGGACGTGATGGCACATGCCTGTGATCCCAGCTCTTCATAGGCTGTAAACAGGCAGATGACTATGAGTCCAATCTAGTAGTGAGACCCTCACCACCCTGTAGAGTCTTCCCTAAAAAACAAAGATGAATAAGTATGTAAGTTGTGACAACTTTAAGGATACGTGCCTTTTCTCACTAAACACAAAGAGCAAATGAAAACTATTTAATGGAGTCATAGGCACTGTAAATTACAAAGACATAATATTTACAGAATTTCCTAAGCTAATTTAGCAATATGAGCTTATTTTTTTGAAGTTTTAAGGAGAGCACATTTCCATTCAGTATGTTTTAAAAAACATTTATCAGCTGCATTTTTCAAACATACCTTGAACTCATAATTTCAAGGTCTGTCGAAAGACAGCAGGGAGAGAATCTGCTGTCTCTTAGTTCTCTAGGTTTTCCAAGCAGAAGCTTGCAGTTCGACTCATGTCTTACCTTTTTCTTTCTCCCACAAGTTAATTTCCAATTCCTTTGTATTTTACCTCTAAACAGTCCCTTAGAAATGGCCTCTCCTTTCCATTTTCCCTGTAAAGTTGTTCACAGCTGACTTCTCTTCCTCCTGTCTCCACATTATGACCAGCACAACCTTTGTAAAGCACAAACTGGGTTGTATAAATCCAGCCCTTGCAGGACTTCACAGATATTCCCCAATGAACAGTGAAAGTTACCCTCCTGAGCACGGCTTTTAAAGTCTTCTGTGATCTGACCCATTTTTATATTTCTGACACTCTCTTTCCATGCTTTCATCAGATTGGGCTGCTTGCAGCTTCCTGCACACAGAATAACTTTCCTTTAACAAATATGGTCTTTTCCTATCTTGCCTTTCTAGTGTCTCTGCCTGTCAACCTTACATACACTATTGGAATGATAACAGTATCTACAAGCCTGGGACTAAACGAATCCGCCTTTTACAAAAGTGTTCTAGTTATTCCAGGCACATTTATACAACTGACCTTCTTTTATTAAAGATTTGTTAAACAAGAGTCTCTGCTACATTTTTTTTTTTTCTTTTTTGGAAGAGGCCTTTGGAGAATGCAGTAGTTAACTCTGAATATGGTCTACAATGATCCCTGCTTTCTGGGGTTGTATGCCGTTTTTTAGCTTTCCAGGTTTTATCACAGTTGGTCAATACTTCCATTTCTGTACCAGATAAGTGATGGTGCATCACTCCGATGCTCAGAAGTAGCACTATGCCTTTCTCTTCTGTCTCATCCAAGGATCGTCCGCTCTCAGCAAACCCAATCCATGTCATAATCAGTCTCCGGAAGAAGAAATTTACTTTCCCCTGCCATCCCCTATTCAGAATTTTATGACACCTCATGTCAATTGCCACGCAGAGTGTACCATTCCATACAGAAAGCTGCCAGCTTGCATCAAGCCTTCAGCTGAAAGTAGCCTGAACTGACAGCTTCCTCAGACGTCATGCAAGACCTTAAGCTAGTTCCACCAAGCCACGGCATTTTCTGGTGTCTGATTGTTATGCTTTTAGCCTTAAAACTCCCAGAAGTCTCATGTTCAAAGGTGGAGCTTTTAAAAGGCTGATGGATTATGGGACATTATACTCATCACGGAATTAACCCACTAGTGAGTGCAGAGCAGAATGTGCTTTTGGAGATGGGTCTACTGGAGTGGAAGGAGCCAGGTCACTCAGGCGTGACCTACAAGGTGGATTCATATTTCCAGTTCCACTCAGATCTCTTCGGTTCCTGGCTGTCATGAGTTGCAGCTCCTCTCCACCATAGCTTTTTGTCATCATGTTTCTGTCTTGGAGCCAAACAACCATAATCTGAATTCTTTGAAAATCACAAGACAAATAACACTCTTCTTTAAACTGCAGGTGCCAGGAGTGGCTTCATTAGTGGGAAAGTGACTCATATAGAAGACTGGAACTAAGCAAATGGGATTGGTGCTGTGTCTATACCTGACCATGTGGCTCAGAAACTGTCAAACTGATTTGTGGGACAAGGATGGAAAACTGATTTGGAGATGACAACTACAGAAACCTTAGAATGCTGTAAGCGGATATTGATAAGAGATACAATGGGATGTAACAACAGGAGAATGCAGATCAAAATAATGACAGTAAAGGCCAGGCTCATGAAATTTTATATGAGGCTCTTAGATTCTGGGCCAAAGAGCATGTGTGTTTTATTTTGGCAAAATTTTGTCTATGTCATACTCACTTCTAAGACTTAATTTGTAGCTGAATTGAAGGAGACAGACCAATTTATCTGGTAGAGGAAGTTTTAAGGTAACCCAACATTGAGACACGGGCTTTCCTGGATGCTTTTATTTGGATTTATACTGACATTCTGAAGGAAAAAACTAGAGCCAGTTGTGAAAAGTTTGCAGCTTCACTGAAAAAGTAGCATGTGCAAAGTTAGGGCCAATGAAAGTATAGTTGTTGAAGAGATTAGTATTAGAAAAAGCCAAATATGTTGCATTGAGACAATAGGAAAGATGACTTAAAGGCATTTGAGAAATTGGCCAGATCTCATCCTTTATAGGTGAACATAAATAAAGAATAAATTCATCTGAAAGATGCTACAAGAAGAGAGCAGCAGGATGACCTTCCTTACCCAGGGTTCCACAAGGAAGTGTTTCTCAGAGGTCAGCCATATAGTGTTAAGAGGCAACTGAAACTGTGATCCAATGGGGCCTTGATCCTGCTCTGGCAGGAGGCAAATCTGGACAGTGTCCACATGGTGCCATGGTTCTTAGGTGTGCAAAATCCAAGAGATGTTGGGTTACTGCCTCAGTTACTCTTCTCTCATTGCTGGGAGAAGTACCCAACACCCAAAATGAAGGCAGAAAAGGCTTATTTAGCTGACAGTTACTGGAGGTTTCAATCCACACTCAGCTGGCTCCAAGTCAGACTGGAACATGGCAGAGAGCAGCAGTTCATGGCAGCAGAAAATAGCAGAACAGCAAGAGCAAAAGGGAGGAGTAGCAGCAAGAAAGATTACAGAGAGTAAGTCTGTCATGAGTTTCATTCAGGTTATTCACCCTAGGCTGGGCACAATACTCACATCCATAATTCCAGCAGCACTCCCATACATAATCCCCACGGATCATGAGTTAATCACAGACTCTAGAAGTCTGCCCCATGACTTCACGGGGCTTTGAAGGGACAACTAAGCACACACTTTAACAGTTACAGAGGTTTCCTCCAACATTTCGCAAAAAGGCCTGGAGGACCGCAAAAATGTGTGACACAGCCACAGTTTCTGCCAGCAACCCCTGAGACAGTGATACCTGCCCCTGAGAACAAAGTTGAGGAAGCGATAGAACCCCACTCCTTCGAAAACAAAAACCAGCAAAATTATGTTTACTATTGTATCTGTAGTACTTACTTCTGAGCTGGAACGTTAAGATCATATTATGCAAGATGTTCTGATTAAGTGAAAGTTTGCTTTAAATGTAGAGCTTGAAACAAATACAGGATTATAGAAAAGATTTTATCTATCAAAGGCAATGAAGCTCATTTAAGGGCCTATGATAATAGAGATATATGGATTATTTTCTAAGACCAGGAAATTGTAAGGATTTTCACACTTTAAGGGAATTCACCCAGTAGAAGATATAAAGAGAAAATTCCCAGTAGGGGCATAGCTGGATTGAATGGGAGTTCCAGTTCTAGTTTTTTAAGGAGTCTCCACACTGTTTTCCATAATGGTTAAACCAGTCTACATTCCCACAAGCAGTGGAGAAGTGTTCCTTTTTCCCCACAGCCTCTCCAACATCTGTTGTTGGTTGATTCCTTTATGATAGTAATTCCTGAAGGGTTTTGATTGACCTTGTCAGATACAAATGTTACATTTTTTTGTTATGTAGGTCTTGCTTTATCTTGTTCTTAACCATCCAACAGAAAAATCTAAACATGAGGTATAAAAAGGAAAGCCATATTAATATGCTAATCTATAGAAAGCTCAAGTCAATAGGTTCTGACATTGCCAGCTCTGCTGATAACCCATTACTGTTATGGACTATTGCACTACATATACAACTACTTTCTCTTAGTTTAATGAGAAGAAAGATTAGTGCTAATAGTGTTTAGACAAGATATCATGTCTGCATCTTGCACTCTGAACAACTACCATGAAGACAACAATGTGCAATGTATTATCTATTGTAACTGTCCTACAAACCTGTTTTGAAACCGACTCACTGTTATTTCTTTCTCATTAAAATTAGTTAAATTTTAAAAATAAAGAAATAGTAGCAGTAGCACACACACAAAAAGATGCAAAGAGAAAAACATTTATATGTAGATAAAAATATGCATGAGAAAAGTATTCATTTTTGTGTCTTTCAACAGAAATCTAAACTTGGATATCTAACATGCACCCAGTGAAAATACTCATAGTCATTTTAAAGTGATTAAGTTCTCAATGAGTGAGAGTATTATAAGGGAGACATGGCTTCAGGGTGCATGTGTGTGTGTGTGCATGTGTGCGTGCTGGGAAGATGGCTTTTCTGCTTCCACAGGGTCACAGAGCATAAGAAATTGTCATTTGCCTACTTCTACAACTTAGACTCACCCGACAAGATTAGAACATTGCAGTAAACTTGGGAAAAGATTAAAAAAAAGTAGCTAACACAACTAAAAGGACATAATTAGTGCTGGATCTGTTTAGCTTACAGATCAAGTATTCATGGAAACATGAAGCGAGGAAAGATGGCAGCAGGATTAGATCTTGGATACAGAAATGCCAGTGTACCACAGCGGGATGCTCACAGGTCTTAACGTGCATCCTTCCAAACTCTCTCTTCAGGTTCCTGGTTCACATATGCAGGCTTTTCGTTGTTCTTCACTCTCTGAATACTTTCACCAAACATTTAGATGTTCCGGGGAAGGGAGTGAGAACAAAAGCAGGGTATAGCTGATTCTTTTTTTTTCTCAACTCTCTTTTTTTTTTGAAAGTTTTCCGATAGATTGCCAACTCAGAAACACAGCGACAAGCTAAGGCTGCAGAAATCAGATGAAAAAGGAGCCAACCAGCAACAAAAAGTAGCTGTGAGAAAAGGGGCTTGTGAGCCAGAGGATAAGGGCAGCTTTCAGAACGCACTTCCAACCCTTCCTCTGCCATTATTCATGAGATGGGCTGATATAAGGGCCCGTGGGGACAGACATGGTGATGAAGGAAACGAAACGCTCTGCTTCACTGTTGCTCTAGACGGATGAGTGGGGTTTTCTGCCTCTGGTTGGGGGTAGCAGGTGAGGACCGAGAGCCCTGAGAGACTGCCTCTCTGTTCTCTGCACCCCATGGGGAGATGTGGGCGGACACGATGAGCTGGACGACTAGAGCTGGAAGCTGCGGCTCCATCTGATCTCTGCTCTGCCCCTGGATAATAGCGTGATTTGGAGCGTGATATTTCACATCTCTACATCTCACTGTTATCTGTAAAGCAGGAGCAATGAAACTTCATTTTAGGATCCCATGGGTTCACTGTATAGTTCTGAATGTCTGGTACAGAGTTAGTATTGTACACTCCTATTGCTCTGCTATCTTCAGATGCACCAAGAGCCCCACACCTTCTCTCACAGGAGTCTATGTGTTCTAAGTTGAGTGGCCTCAAAGAATTCAATAGAGGGGGTGATTCTGAGGCATCTGAGCTCACAACAACCACTGACTCCTTTCCCCATTACCCTGTCCTTCCCACACCAGGTGTGCTCGATCTGATCAACAAATAGGGTAATGTATTCAACCAAGCTCAGCATGCTCTCTATGAATTCTGCGATCTTACAGAGAGATTTCATTCTTGTCTGCACTGTGACATGTGGTAAAATTACTCCATGGTATCAAGATATAGCTGGTGAGAAGATGGGTAGCACTTGTCCACGGAGCCGAAGGATGAGAAAATTTATACACAATGCATGGGCGAAATATCAACAACCCCTTTGGCCCCATAACTCATTTTGTAGCCTCACTCTCCATGTGTCTTATTTCTCAGTTATTCTTGAGGTTGAAGTTAGAGGAGACGCAATGAATTGCCCTACATTCTCCAAAATTTTTCTGGCTGGATACATCAAAGATAGGCTTTTCCTAAGAGGCACTCATTTTGAAAGTTGATTTCAAAAAGTATATCTTATCATCCTTCTTACTTATAATCTATATTTAATTATTTTTGCATTTTTCCACTTATGTCCCAGTTAGGGTATGATGAATCCTATTGACTTTTGAAATCCATCTAATGGGAATAACGGCAGTCACAACATTTCTGCTATTCTTACACCCAGATTTGTTTGGAGGGGAGTACTGGGGATTGAACACAGGACCTTGTGCTTGGCAAGCCACTGAGTCATCTCCCCAGCCCTACCTTTACTCAGATTTTTACAGTTTTCTTACCTCCAAATTTTAATTTTCATTTAAACCATTGATTTATGCTTTGGGTTTCTGATTAATTATTTTTCTTTATCAATGCCTTTGGGTAAACTGAATTTTCCTTTCAAAGCTTATGAAAAGAATAAAAGCATTTTGTGACATGTAGTAAAATTACTCCACAGTGTCTAAATCTAGCTGGTGGGAAGATGCATAGTAGTTGTCCACAGAGCCAAAGGAGGGGGTAATTTATATACAATGCATTGGTGAAATATCTGCAGAGTATATGTTGGAAGAAAATTTAAAGATATCCTATAACCTGATAGTTTTCAAATGACAAAAATATTTGATTAACTCAATGGTTGTCTCAGCTCACTGGAGTTTTTCAAGCCCTTGCGACCATATTCACTTTTGCAGTCCCTTCATGATAACTGCTTGAGATGAGGGCCATGTGGTAATCCTCATGGAAGCACTCACACAACTTGGATTGTGGCTTGGCAAATTACAATCATTTCATATCTGTGGCTTTGACCATTCTGTAATCCAAGAAACAACCCTGACAGACTTTCCAGGAATTGGAGTCCCCACTTTTGGCTGTATCTACTGCTTGCCAACCAATGGTGTTAGATTTACGAAGGGCACGAGAAGAGAACTTAAACCACAGTCATCATCTGCAGGTGACAAGACCTCTGTTACTGCGAGGCTTAGCTACTGAGCTGGGTGGATTATTAGAGGAACTCAATATCCTCCAATTAAACACTTTTAACCTGGGAGAGATGGTATCAAAATTGTTTTTCCTTTTAATGGATTAGGCCTGAGCTTTCTAAAATCATAAATTTTAATACAAATCAAGCTGTTAGCCACACCAGGGCTAAGCATTCCATTTCTTCCCATTTCCCATTTATCCAGTATCAGATGGAGAGTTATGGCTACTCCAAGTGTGCATCATTTCCTTCAAATATACATGACAAATAAAATGTATATGGTACATGGAGGACACCTCATTTTTTCCCTAAAGAATAGGGGAAAAGATAAAACTGTTCAAGTTTTAGTTTTTATCTCTCTACTTTTTTTGAAAAAAATCTATCTATCTATCTATCTATCTGTCTGTCTGTCTGTCTGTCTGTCTGTCTGTCTGTCTGTCTATCTATCTATCTATCTATCTATCTATCTATCTATCTATCTGTTACAAAGTTTTACTATGCAGCTCAGACTCATAGTGATCCTCTAGCTTCAGCTTCCCCAGCTTTGGGATTATAGGTTTGTGCCACCACACCCAGTTTTGGGGGTTGCACCCAGGTTCTGGGGCCAACACAGCATGCAGTACCAGGGATTGAACTCAGGTCCTTGAGCTTACCAGGCCAGCACTTAGACTGGTGAGCTGACTCCCTAGCCTTAGGGCCACTACACAAGACTGCAGAGTTTGCAGAGTGGTAAATATAAGTTCTGTTCTCCAAACTGTTAGTTCACTGAAGCTTTCTATATCACAAAAGATGCTTTCTGCCCTTGAAGCCAAGTACTGCCTCATAGCCGCTTCCCTTGCTTTACTCCTCCTACTGATTCATGCCCCATAACATTAGCCAACAGCACAGGTAGTGTGCTACGTGACGTCACCGTCCTTCCTGAGCTTAGGTGGGGAGGGCGGGAGGTGAGGGGCTGAGTAGAAAATGAGGAGGGTAATCAATTTCAGCAAAAGATATTTTGGGACTGGAGAATCGAATCTGAATTCTATAAAGACGGGGAAATTCATTAAGGAGTGGGACAGATCAGAGCAAATCGTTTATTCATGCAGTGCAAACACATGCTCAGGGCTGCCTCCCCATCTGTACCTCATGCACTTGGTCCTAATTTGGTTCGGCTTTGACGGATTTTCTCAAATCAGTGGTTTTAAAATTATTTATAAAGTGAAGACACTGCGTGACCACTTGTTACCTAATTTTTGTCCATAGTATTTGCCAACACTTTCATAAAAATGAGCCTATACACATACACACACACATACACACACGCACACACACACACAAATCTTCCTTTTCACATTGCTTTTTTTGGATGATTTTCAGTTTTTATTTTAGGCTACACAAAATTCCTTATTTAATTTGAGCCCAGTATTAATCATATTCATCACCTTTGTCTGAGGACTTAACTGTACAAGGAGGCATCATCTGGTGTCTGTCCCCTGTGCCTCTAATTGCTTAATTAATATTCAAATCCAAGGTTTTGGAGAAGGGTGGATGTTATTTTAAGTTACGAGGTAGTTAATTGCTGCTACAACACCGCTAAAGCTGTCACATAACATCAATAAAGAGATTATTGGCAGACGTAACCAGCTTGGGAGTAAAATAAAAGAAACCACAGATTTTTCTAACAAAAATGTGATTTAAGTCACAAATTAGCATTTGTCTTCTAAAAATAATGTTAAGTTTATACTTTAATACTAGTTCGTCAACCCAATGTAAAATTAAATTTACAAGGTGGAAATTTTAAAAAGCTGGAAAACAAAACAAAAATAACCCATTAAATTTATACATATTAATGGACTGAAATGTGATGCATGTGTCATATTTAAATTTTGTTAAACGTTTGTATCAGCCTCAAACATTTATCATTTGCTTATGGGAAAAAAATGCCTTTCTAAGTATTAATAGTAAATTATATTAGTTTGAAAGAATGTATATAAAAATGAATTAATGCCATTACAGGTAGCAAGTTCACTTTAAAAAATAACTCACATGAAGATACCATGATACGTGTTTAGACCATAACAACTTCTTTGACAGATAAAGCATATTTTGCTGAAAAATATTCTTGCCTAATAGTAAGTGTGATGTATATTGTGTTCTGTATAAATAATTGAAATTGTTATATAATCTTAAACTTGACAATATGTTTTAAAATCATTTATACAAATTCAGATCAGGGGAAAATATTGGAAAACCAGAAATAAGTGAAGAAAATATGAAGATAAGAATGGATTATGAGAGCTGGGCATGGTGGCGCACGCCTGTAATCCCAGCACTCGGAAGGCTGAGGCAGGAGAATTGCTGTGAGTTTGAGACCGGCCTGGGCTACAAAAGTGAGCTTAAGGCCAGCCTGAACTGCATATTGAGATCCTGTCTCAAAAAGAAAAAAAAAAAAATGGATTATGAGCAACAATACAAGATCACAAAGGCGAAAGTCTGAGACAATTGTGTACACAGTGTTAATAAACGTAACAGAAACACACATTGAAAAGAGCGGATGATCTTTACAGCTGCTCAATTAGCAATGAAATGACACTGTTTGTGCTACCAACCTGCGGAGACACGTCTACATTCACCATTGGCCACACCGTCACTCCATGTAATGTGTCAAAAAATAATTTGGGGGTTGGAGTTGCAACCCAGTGTCACAGGGTTCGCTTGGCCTGTACAAGGCTTGGGCTTGACTTCTAGCATTGGAAATAATAATAATAATAATAATAATAATAATAATAATAATAATAATGATGATGATGATGATAATATTTATTATATATATATACTCAATGAAAATAAAAGCAATAAGTAAATAAAATTTTAGAAAATAATAATAGTTATGACTTTAAATACAGTTAATAACATGAAAAGTTTTATGTAACTCATCTGAATAATTGTGTTTCATAATTTATTTAAAGGAAAGATTTTAAAAAGGTAAAACAATATGTACATTTGCCTTTACTTTTGTATTACTTGTAAAAGCAAAGAAATCCTAGGCAACATTAACATATTAAACATAAGGGAAGCCATGTAGTGGTTTCTGTCTGTCAGCCAGGGAGGATCTAGCAATGAGAATACAGTAAGGTTTGTGAGACAGTATTAGCTGAATCTTAGTCACTTTACCAAGACCCACAGTTAACAAGAGAGGTTTACTTTGCCCATGTTTTTAGTGGATTTTGTTCATAGTTAGCTGGTTCTAAGGTGCGGAAGTGGTCCTGGTGGAGGACAGCTGCTTGCCTCATGGTGATGAAGAACAGAGTGAAGGGAGGAGGAAGGCAGGGAGGGGACCTGTCAGGGTGAGGTCAGCAGAGACCCAGCTCTTAGAGCCAGCTGCCCCTCCAGACAGCTACTCAGCAGCGGATGCTGCAGTGGGTGCATCCATTGAAGAGCATAGATCCAGTCGCCTGATGATAGCCCTTGAACACAGGAGTCTTTTGACAGCCAGACTAAATCAGTACCGCAAGGTGACAGTTAAACATAAAATTATAGTTTCTCCTAGTAAAACAAAAATATGTTTATGGATTAAGAGCATAGAGACATGGAGGTGTTCTATAGGCCAGCAACAATCTACAGTATAACTATCCAAGCCATCCTGCATACGTACATAGATCTATCCTGTTCTCCCATTCTGCTGGTCTATGGAAAGGAGCTGTTAATACTTAATTTTGTGTCCTCTTTTTTCATTTTTTTCTTCCTTCTCTCTTCTTAATTTCATATAACTTTTTTTCTTTTTCCAGTTGTATGCACATGTCTTATATTTTTTTACAGCAAAAAATCCATGATTTTATTTTATTTTTTCTGTTCATACCTTTCATTCTTTATTACCTCCAGAAGACAGGTCAGTAGAAGAAATATGGAAAGGCCATGAAGAAGGATAAAAATGGCTGTCTGAGGAATGGGTAAGGAGGGCAAAAATGAATCAGGCAATTTCCCCTAAATATTTTTTTTTCTTTTTTTATTACTTTTAATAAGAGATTACAATGTGACAGTTTCAAAACACGTTAGTAGTACATTCCCTATAATTGATACAATGCGTATTGTTGTCCTCATTGTAGTTATACAGAGCACAGGGTGTAGACATGATAAATTTTCTAATGGTTGTTAGTACAATAGATTTCTTCTCTTTGATCCAAGAGAAGGTAGTTGTACATATAGTCAAATGTTCCATAATTATAGTGGGTTACTGGTGAAACTGGCAATGTTGGAAGCTGTTGACTAGAGCCTTTTACAGCTCAGCATACTAAACTACCTTTACATTTTATGCATCATGTTTAAACATTTTTGCTCGGTGGTTAAGGGCAAGTTAAAGCAAGGCCTGTATAACAATACATGTAGTTTTTGTATCTTCCAAGGTCAGTCAAATCCCCTCAGGATTTACTTTGGAACCATGTACAGTGCTTTGTAGAACTGTTGTCAGTGTCAGCTGTCTGGATGAGTCATGGCCATTGCTTGACCACGTTGCTCTCTGTGAAAGTCCCAGAGAATGTTTTCTCTCTAGGTCTATGTCTTGTATTTTGGACAGGTAAGTTGAAGACAATATTATGCAATAAAGAAATACTGTCAAATTGATATTATTTTGTTTAGTTAAATTCTGTATCATTTCTATTTTATTGTTATTTTGTATTCTCTTTAAAAATTGAAAAAATGAAATAAGGTAAAAATGCTTCCTATCCATATAAAATTAGCTTTAAGTCTTAGACTTTTTGTTTTGCATAGTAAAGTTATACGTACCTCACCCACATTCTCTCACTGTAAAGTGAAAATAATACATGCACAGTGTGTAACAGAGTCTCAGAAGACAAAAACTAGCATGTTTTTGATGGCAGCCTTGGGATCGAACACTACCGCAAAATAATTTGAATTAAAAAATCTTTATTTTAGGTTAAACACCAACAAGAGGGCGATTTTGAGGGTTGGGTAGTGATAAATCAATAATGTTTCAATCATAGGAAATGCTGTGATAAGATAGTTCTTTAACAGAAAACCGAAGGAGGTAAAAGAACCCTTGGTTTAAAGTAGAAAATATTTTCCAGCTATGAGAAAATCAAGGACAAATCTCTTGGTGTGGGAATATGTTTTGGTCTAGAGACAATCACTGCTTTATGCAACAGCATTGGTTATTGTTGACCTTTTTTTGTTGGAGTCATCTGAGCTTTAAGCTTTGGCTGAAGGAAGATTTAAAATACTTGTTCTCTTTGATGAGTTCAAATGACGAAGTTTTAGATATACACAATTTAAGAAGTGTAGTATAGCTGCCACAAAATTCAGTGGCTAATATTGATGCTTCGCTCTTGACAGTTCAAACCTTACATCTTCTGAGATTTGGCTGTTTGTTGGCTTATCTTGACTGGATTACTCTGCCTCTTGGCTGAAAGTGCTTCTATTTGCTGGGCTTAATGAACTACGGGCCTCTGGCTATGGTATCTCGGCTTGACCAATCTTTTAGGTTTCTCCCGGCTTGAGTTGGTGTGGTCTTCTAATGTTTTTGGGAAAAAAATTGCAAGGGTGATGCTACAGCCTTTTTGAGTGTCCATCAGGTGTGAAAAAAGCCTTGCAGTGTGTGATCCCTTGCCCTTTGTCCCTAGAGAGTTCACCACACACACCTTACTTTTGGCATGCAGTTCTCTCCTTCACAGCATCCCCCTAACCCACATGACTAGACCCAAGGACAAGGATTTCCCTCCATGTTCAATGGAGACAGCACGGCATTACATATTGAATGGTATGGATAGAATCAGAGGGACAGAAGGAGGCCACTTAAACCAACTGGTTAACAAGTAATCAGAGTCACTAGCTAACTCTGTTTCTAGAGTATGGTGTTCATCCCACTGCTCAGTTGAGACAATATTTTGATGGTATTTTAAACCATAAATATTGTTTTTTGTGTTAATCTTACCTATTTTCATGTGTTGAATAATGAAAGGGTCAATTTTATGAGTATCGTTCTGTAAGGTGAACTTCAATCAAGTAAAAACAGTGCACACATTTAAATTTCTATAGTTAATAATGGTACAGTGGCCTATAGGGAACATACTCAAGAGGGAGTGGTTCAGAGTGGCAGCATAGGCTCCATGGGCTGGTGTCTCAGTGGACTGGGATTCAGTAGGGAATCTGGCCATGCACACACTGTGTTTCCCCTCTGGAGCACTCCTTCCTTCATATTCCAAGCTTAGCTTTCAGCTATGTCTGCATTACCCATAAACTCTTTGTGCAACTGATGTGACACTTTTGTCCCAAGACTCAAAGTCAAGTCTTATTTTCACTATGGGACTGAGAACGTTTATGTTTTGGGAGCTGCCTTAATTTATTTTTCAGAATAAACTGGCCTCCCACGGCCAATGTCATCCAGGAGAAGGATGGATGCGCATGGGTCGTCACTGGCAAATCTACACGATCACAAGATATTTATAAACCAAGAGACTGGAAGTGCTCAGAAAAATAAATGAAAACGTTCCTCGTCTGGAAACCAGAGCCGGAGAAGCAGCTACCATCTGCTCCTCTTGGCCCAGGAGCCTGTGTTGGAGTCGTGGTGCAGATTCTCCCACAGAAATCAGTCCAAACAAGGCTTGCAAGGCAACTGCTCTTTTACATTGCATCGCGCTTGGTGCAGATGCACTAGATCGAGTCCGTGCATTATTTAGCGACCCAAACTGCTCCTTCTCAGTGTTTACTGTGAACACTGAGGTACTGCTGGTCAACCACGCAGGACAGCAGCCTTGGAGCGGGAGTACAGTTGACTTTTTATTCTATTCCATTTCACGTCTAGCCCATCAAATTGCATCCCAAATCCTTCTACTGTTCATGTGTGTTGCACATTTTTGCCAAGCCGATGTGACCTTTCTCACCACAGGAGGAAGAGCTCTCTTATAAACTCCTAGCCCCTTCTCATGCCATCTCATACTTTACCCTCCACATTGTAGCCGCAGGAATCCTCATGAAGTGTTAATGGGATCGTGTCACTCACTGCCTGGAACTTCTCAGTGGTTTACACTATGCCTAAGCAGAGTAGCCATGTCTCTCAATGGCTCAACAAATACAATGATGAGAGTGTGCCCAAAGGAAGCAAGAGTCAGGGGGAAATATTCCTAGGGCTCAACCTGCAAGAAAGTACCATAATAAATAAGAGGGCACTGTTTATAACCCAGAGTATAAAAATTAATGTCCAAAAGCCTATACTGCCATACCATATGATCAGTACTGAGTAGAGCACGGACAAGTCTCTGGAGAATTCCAAGTAGGCTGTAGAGGCTCCTCTTTTAAAGAAGGAACATTTTTTGCTCCTAACTGTCTACCCCTAAGTGTGGGGTACTGATTGTTCATAGAGGGGAAGCAGCTGTGTGGAAATTTGACAGACACTAACAGAGTGGCACAGAGTAATCCCGTAAGGGAAAAGTTATGTTAATAATGTTCAGCCTTGCAATGATGCAGTAACAAAGCTACATTAAACCCATGGTCTTTCTCCAAAAAGACGCAACCCTAGTCTAAGTAAGACAAACCCAAAATGGAAAGGCATTCTACCTAGCATCTGACTGCTGCTTCTTAACAAAACCATTGACTATAACCAAGCTAGGAGAAGTCACAGGGCAATGCACAAGGAGACCTCAAGAGGAACCCAAGGGGCCCTGGTGGACAGAAGAAGTATGGCTCCCTAAGTAAGCTCCTGAGCAGCGAAATAGTCACTGTGGAGAAGCTCAAGCATCTGAGTGAAATGTGAGCTTCGCTAGGTTGTCCTGTATTGGCACTCGTACATGAGTAATGAAAAATATACCACATCAATGTAAGATAACGATAAGAGGGAAAACTTTGTGTATGGTTCAAGAAAACGGTCATTTTTGCAACACTTACATAAAATTACATCCTCCATTATTTGCTGTCCTATTTTATTATCTTTTGGCCACGATGAATGTCCCTTGTGTATACACGGCACAGTCCCTCACTCACTCATTGCCATTCTCTCTCACCACAAGGTAAATTTCATGAAGATGAAGGATCAGGGGCTTTGTCACGAAACACAAAGTGCATTTGTTTCTTGCTCCTAGAAGAATGTCCTGGGTGGGGCTGGTGAGATGGCTCTGCGGTCTAAAGCACCTGCTTAGGCAAGCTTAGGTGACCACAGGGACTGCGGTTCGATCCCCAGCACCACATGCTGCACCAGCCCCACCCCCAAGGCAGGCTGAACTGGCCATAATTATATATATGTACTGCCCTGGGCATAATAGATGGACAGTTAAATATGTGCTCAATTAGTGACAGGATGGATTTCAGTATTTTCCTGAGCGCTGTATCATGCACCTTCCACCAAGCGGCTGTTCCAGTGAAGAGCTCCAGCCTGCGGCGCATGGTGACCTCTGCAAAGCACGGGCCACCCAGCTCATCCACACCTGAGACCCAGAAGATTGCAGCATGACTGAACACTTACAGAAATTTGCAATTTTCTAAGGTACTAAGGACAAGAAAAAAGACAAGGAGTGGCAAGGACATAGATGAACCAGTGTCAAAGAGAAGCCCTTGGGGGCTACAACATGAGTCCATGATCAAAAAACCTGGCGGTAACATGCAGCATTGCTTAGAGAGGAAAATTAGCCGTGATGACAATGGCAGAAACAGCTGCAGAGACACCTGAAGCAAACATGTATCAGTGTGATTCCAAGTAAGCAATTTGTTTTTACAATCTTTGTTTTCACCTACATGTATTTTAAACATGAGGATTTTGTTGTAAATATCTTCTTACTATCTGTATAGGGTCTTCACAATGAACTCCTTTTCCATGAAAAACAAAATGATCCCCAAAGAGAGGTCCTTTTAAGCAATACACATGCATTTCTGTGAATGTTGAGCTGTTCTGTTGATTAAGACATGTGGGCATTCTTTTCTAGATATTGTCTGGGAAGGAAGAGATAGGGGGCCAGGGCACATGGGTTCTGCACCCTTTGGGTACATGTTCCTAGTTACATTTTGGAACACACAGTACGTGGTACACCTTTGGACACAATGGCTCCAGCTTATCTCCTGCTACCACTAGAGTGCACCAAAATATTTATTACAAGGAGAGAAGCCCAGGGACAGTGCTGCATCAACAAAGTCTCTTCTTTTCTTTCTCTTTGACAATTCTATCACATGAACATGTACATGGGACACAGGATTCCTCCAGAACCCCTAACTTAAGGGAAAAAAGATGCAGTTTGGAAATCAAGCAAGGATTATGCCTTCAACCAGTGGCCTCCAATTGTAAGGAATCACTTTCTTTGGTGTGCCTGTTTTGAATCACAAATTGGTACTGGAATTGAAGAAGAGAGTCGTTTTGGCAAGTGTGATGCAACAGCTTGAAACACACACACGGCTGGCATGTAATGGGGCAAAAGAGTGTCTCCAAGCACCAGGGCCAGTGAGTGGGTTCTGCAAGTTCCTAGAATACAGCAGGGAATAAAAATGTTGCAAATTCCGACTCCAGTCATTGTATTACTCAGTATACAGTGACTCAGTATTGCTCATTATTCATCCCATAAACATCGCCTTAGCATGCACTGCAGGCTCAGCCCTGGCTGGGCTAAGTTCTAAGCTGGATCTTCCTCACACAGAAATCTAAGGTACTGCTTTGATTTTCTGACTGAAGGATACAACACACCCTGCTTCCGAACGTGTTTCTCTCATACTAAATCCTCCCATAATGTTTGCCTTGAAATTGAAGTGTATTATTAGTGAGTTGTTACCTTTGAATGATGTCATGTTTCCAGCTCATTTGTATTAAAGAACAATTTTAGGAGAATAACTGCAGATCTATGACTAATAGTATTGCCTATCATTTATTCAGGCTTAGCACAAGTAAACCTTGTTTGTACTTTGCATGTTTAAATTCTCTATCTGAGATAGTTATTTTTATGAATGCCACCACTGCATAGATGACAAGTGTGGATAGACAGGTTAAAACTATTGGCAAATGTGATCTAATTAGCAATTTGCAAAGCCAGATTAAAACTCAGTATGTCATGGTGCAAAACCGGAGCATCTCCATGATAATGTGTTAAAAGTCAACCTGCTCCATCACTGGTCTGCAGTAGTCACAGGTAAATATACTTCCAAACACATTCTGTGTTCTTATTTTCTCTCTCCCTCCCCCTTCGTCTTCACCTACACACACACACACACACACACACACACACACACACACACCTGTATCATTCTCAATGCAAGATATCACAATGCACCTCACTTAAGACACTGCTGTTAGAATCATGCCTGGCTCTTATGGTACCTTAACCCCTTACAAACAAAAATCCACAGACTCTACTAGTTTTACCTACAAAATATATGCCAAATATGTTCACCATTTCTGTCTTAATCTAAGCCACCAGATCTGATCAATGGACTTATTTTCTGCACCCGTCCAACAGCACTAAATCTATTCTCTGCGTGGGAACTGTGAACTGACACATTAGAAATATGTCAAAAAATGCCATATGTCTTAACAAATCTTTCAATAGATTCTCATTGTACTGAAATACAAATTCTTTATCATGACTCTAACCTCCTACACATTTCCTGTTTTCTTTGTGACCATCTAACCACTTTCTCTCAATGTTCAAGCTGGAATGAGGATTGGCTACATTGACAACGGCCCAGAATATTCGTGGGGATTTCTGGCTTCTGTGAGCCTTTGACCTCCTCCCAAGTGTGGCTGCTTCTCTTGTGTTAGGTCTCAGGTCATACATTAGGGCTGCACAATCCTCTCTCTGCCACCGTCTTTAACCATAGTCTACCATTTACCCTACACTCTGTGTCATTACTTCATAAGTTGATCACAATCTTTTAAGTGCTTCTTATTTGTGTAGTTGTCATAAAATGTCCCATGCCACTTTACATATGTCACAACGTCATGGAACCATATGGTTTGTTCTCCATTGTACTCAAAGTACCCAACCAAAAACGTGACATCCGGATTTGAGGGGATGCTCAAAAGATAACTGCTAAATGCTCTTATCTACAAGAAACACGTCTAAAACTTAAGGACATTAAAAAAAAAAATCCACTAGGAAAAAGTAAGTCAGGAGAGCAGGTGTAATTCTTCACCATGAAAAAGAAAAATGAATGAACATGAGACTTGAATAGAAAACAAATGTATCTATAACTCACCGTGTTAACTAATGGAAATACATGATCTAGCTGGTGTGGTACTGAATGGCTTGAAGCCAATATGTTTGGAGGCTGAGACAGAAGGATTCCAAATTCTAAGCAGTCTGGGTAATTTGGTAACTTAGCAAGACTGTCTCAAAGTTAAAAAATAAAAAAATAAATTAAAATAAAATGGCAAGGGTGCAGCTGAATGCAAAGGTCCCAGCTCCCATCACCAGTATCACAAAATGTAATTTATTAAACCCAGCACATTATCTACAGAGTTAAATATTGGCCATTTGAAGGAATGAAGAAAAAAACACTTGCTACAATCTAATGTTTCTTTAGGGAAAGGCTATTAAACCAGGAATATAAGGCAAACTTTTCAATTTGATAAAGGATTTTTTCAATATGCTTTTTGGGGGAA
>PVKN010009290.1:0-23966 GCA_004027915.1 Capromys pilorides
AGGGAGGGAAAGAAAAGAAAAGATCAGAAAGAGCTAGAGAGGTTTATAGGTTTATGCCTATAATCCCAGCGCTGGGAGGCTGAAGCAGGAAAACCAGCTAGGCTAGATATAGGCAGACAGGGGAAGATAAGCAAAAAAAAAAGGAAATTCAGAAGGTTTTAAAAACTACTAAAAATAATAAATCTTAAGATTCCATGATGCAGGATTAGCATACAGAATCAACTAGAAACTGTAGTCCCAGTACTAGGGAAACCAAAGCAGGAGAATCACTTGAGCTCCACAGTTCAAGAGCAGCCTGGGGAGACTCAGCCTCAAAAAAACAAAAGAAAAAAATATAGAAAAAAATTAAAATATATGAAAATAATACAAATATATATATATATATATATATATATATATATATATATATGTGTGTGTGTGTGTGTGTATATGCATACAGCATTATAATTCTGCACGCCAGCAAGGAACAATCTGAAAATGGAGTTGAGACAATAATTCCATTTACAAAAGCACTCAAGAGAATTAAATGCTTAGAAATAAATCTAAAGTGCAATATGTGTATATGGGGGGCTAGGGAGACAGCTCCGTGGCACAAGTGCTTGCCTGACAAGTGCAAGGTCGTGAGTTAGAACCCCGGTGCCACACACACACACACACACACACACACACACACACACACACAAAGATATGTATGTGGAAAACAAGGAAATGCTGAGAACAACCAAAATTAAGTGGTAAGATAACGCATTCATGGGTTGAAGACCGAATGAGCTAGAATGTCAGCACTGCTCGCCTGCTCCAGCAGGGAGTGGACACGCGCCAGCTCCTTTGCAGACACTGACCCAGGGTCCTAAATTCACATCGTAACTGGAGAGAACCAGAGTAGACAAAGTAGTCTAGGAAAAGGAGAACAAGCTGGCGGACCGGGGCCTGGGAATATCCCAGTTATAGGGTTGTGACTATTAAACAAACTGGTTCTGGCAGGAAGCACAGGCCCAGGAGCAACACTGGGTCAGGAAACAAACTCCAGACACTCAGCAGTGGCAAGAATATGTAAGGCATTTGGGGGCTGGGGAGATAGCTCAGTAGAATAGGCATTTGCCTGGCAAGTGCAAGGATCTGAGTTCAACCACAGACCAACCAAAAAAAAAAAAAAGAAGAAAGAGATAATTTTGGCCCAGCGAGATAGCTCAGTGGTCTAAAGCACCTGCTTAGGCAAGCTTAGGCAACTGCAAGGACCACAGTTTGATCCCTGGCACCACATGCTGCGCCAGCCCCACCCCCAGGGCAGGCTGAGTCGGCCATAACATTAATAAATAAATAAAGTTTGGAGCTGGGGAGATAGCTTGGCAGCCTAAGCACCTGCCTGGAAAACACAAGGACCCAGATTCAATCCCCATTACTGCATGCTGTGCCAGCCCCACACCAAGTTGGCCACTGAGTCTGAGTGTGGATGGCGGTACATGCATGTAATCCCAGCACTGGAGAGGCTGAGACAGGAGGACCACTGTGAATCTGAGCTGCATTATGAGACCCTGTGCCAAATAAATAAATGAATAGATTTTTTTTTAAAAAAAGAGAGAGTGTAAGGCATGAAGAATAGTCTTTCCACAGATGGCACAGGGACACCAGTACACTCATGTGCAGAAGAAGCACACAGAGGAGGCCCGGGGATGCACTTAGAGATGCTGCATGCAATTAGGGCACGGAAGACCCAAGTGCTCCTCACCAAAACACAAAATCAACTCAAAATTAGTCCCTGACTGAGATGTCAGTGCTCAAGCTGTGAACCTATAAATTCTTGGAAGCAGCCTATAGGCCCATCCGTAGGTGAATGAACACAGAAAGCATGGCACTTACGCACCGTGGAGCACTGCGCTGCCACAAGGGATGAGCCTGAGTCACCTGCAGGACATGGATGCGCCTTGAGGCCGCAGTGTGAAGGGAAATGAGCCAGGCCCAGAGGGTCTGCTGGCTTCTCCTGTGTGAAAAACCAGTGGAGGACTGGGATATAGCTCAGTGGCACAGCAGCCGCCTGGCAAGCGCGAGGTCCTGAGTTCAGTTGCTGGCACCAAAAAAGCAAAAATGATACCCAAAGCATAAATCAAGAACAAAATAAAACATAGACAAGAAGAAATTGGGAGATGAATGCTTTACAAAAAGGGAAAGGAGCCCACGGCTGGAGGGAGGGACAGGGAGGAGGGAAGGGGTGAGAAAAGGGATTGAGGGGTGTGTGTGCGTGTGTGTGCGTGTGTGTGTGTGTGTGTGTGTATGTGTGTGTGTGTGTGTGTGTGTGTGTATGTGCCAGCTCCCCTCAAGGAGGGGATTGTTGTGTGCTGCACATGTGTAGTAATAGAAATAAATTTTTAAAGGAAATTGATTGGTTAATTGGTTGACTGGTTTATTGATTGATCAATTGTACAGGGCATTGGAGCCAGTGTCTTCACACTATGTCATGGCCTCAGCTCTTTTTTAAATTTTGAGACTGGATCATGCTAAGTTGTTTTTTGCTCAGGCTGGGCTTGAATTTACCATCCTCCTGCTTCAGCCTCCAAGAATACTGGGATTATAGATGTGCACCAGCACACCTGGCTAGGAGAAAATGTCTGAGATCTTTGTGATTTTGGGGTACACAATCATTTGTTTTGTAGATACTCCACCAAAAAGCACAGTGATACTAGAAAAATTTGTAAATGGATCTTTTTCAAGTTGATACCCTCTCATTCTTCAAATGTTAACAACAAGAAAATGAAACGAGGACTGGCCAAATAGCTCAGCAGATTAAAGTGCCTGCTTAGGCAGACACAGCGGCCAGGATTCCATCCCCAGCATGCAGTGCTGGCCCCGCCACTGGGGTGCACTGAGACAGCGATTGATACTAGGCATGGTGATGCACAGGTGGATCACTACAAGTCTGATCTATGTAGTGAGACCCTGTATATCCTGTACTAAAATACAAAAGAGAAAAGAAATAAGAAATAAAATGACAACTCTAATGGACAATTTTGTGTGTCCTCCTGCACACTAGAGCCACAGGCAGGTAGAGATAGAGATAGAGATAGAGATGGAGATAGAGATGGAGATGGAGATGGAGATGGAGATGGAGATGGAGATGGAGATGGAGATGGAGATGGAGATGGAGATGGAGATGGAGAGGGAGAGGGATAGGGACAGGGATAAGGATAGGGACAGGGATAGATATCTACAGATTAGAACCGATACAATTACTTTGGCTATTTTTCTCATTGCTAAGATAAAATACCTGATGCCCAAAGTTAAAGAAGGAAAGGTTAGTTTATCTCAGTTTGTGGAGGTTTCAGTCCATACCTGACTGGATCCAAGGCAGTGTGGCACATGGCAAAGGGCAACAGCTCATGGCGGCAGAAGACAGCAAAACCAGCAAGAGCAAAAATGGAGGAGGACAAAGAGCAAGCCTCTGTCCTTTGCTTATACTGTATGCAGGCTGCCCACCCCAAGGCGGGTGTAGCACTCACACCCACAATCCCAGCCTGGAATTATGAGTCAATCATAACCTCTAGAAGCTGTCCCATGACCTCATGAGGCTTTGCGGAGACCCCCAGACCCAAACCATCACAGTGGTATACACATGAACGAGTCTACCTGAATGTGTTTTTTCTACAAGTACCTGACTACACAATATCCTACAGAATGGGAGTAGTATTTTCAAATTATCTATCTTATGAGAGATGTTTTGCCAAAACACATATTAAAAATCTTTTCAACTCAATAAAAAAAAAAAAAACACCAGGCATGGCAGGGCATGTCTGAAATCCTAACACTCTGGGAAGCTGAGGCAGGAGGTTCACAAGTTTGAGTTTGCATGAGCAGCTTAGTGATTTAGCAAAATGTGGTCACAAAATAAAAAATAAAGAAGGCCTGGGGCACTGGCTTAATGTGAAGGTTCTGGGTTCATTACCTAGTGGAATAAATAGATAAATAAATAAATAAATCTAGACATTTCTGCACAACCTTTATAGGATGGCCAGTAAGAGCCTGAAATGTCTCACATAGGCATTAGGAAAATGCAAAACAGAGCCAGAAAAGAATAGGACTTCTCACTACAGTGACAAAATCTAATATGTGAAGTAAAAATGGATGTTGGAAGGACAGTGAGAAAACCATGGGAGTCCCTTGTCACTGTTCAGAAAGCAAAGCGAAGCCGGGCATGGTGGCACACTCCTGTAATCCCAGCACTTGGGAGGCTGAGGCAGGAGGATTGGTGTGAGTTCAAGATCAGCCTGGGCTATAAAGGTAAGCTCAAGAATAGCCTGAACTACATAGCGAGACCCTGTCTCAAAAAAGACAAAGAAAAAAAAAAAAAAAAAAAAAGAAAGCAAAGCAAGGTGGTCACTCAAGGAAGCCACTGGACTCCAGCACGCAGTTCTCCGGTGGGCACGGGGTTATCATACGGCTCAATCTCCATCCCTAGCTGCACACACACATGCAATGCGACAATGTCCACTTATGTGTGAGCACCAACGCTCCCTGCAGTGTGACCCACAGTACAAAAGAGTGGGGACAGCCCAAATGACCATCAGCAGAGGATGGATAAGCAGCATGCCCATCTCTACCTCCCTACCTCTAGCTCATTTGGCGATAACGAACAGCAAAAGTCAGCCAGGCAGTGGTGCACACCTGTAATCCCAGCACTTGGGAGGCAGAGGCAGGAGGATCAGTGAGAATTCAAGACCAGCCTGGGCTACAAAAGTGAGCTCAACGCCAGCCTGAACTACGTAACGAGACCCTGTCTCAAAAACACACACACAAAAAAAAAAAAAAAAGAAAAAGAAAAGTCTAAGGCATGATCCAGGTGAACCTTGAAAAATCATGCTGAGGGAGCGACACAGGACAGGAATGAAAGACCAACATTGCTATGTTTCACTGATGTAGGGACGTGGTGGTCAAACCAGGAGCCAGCACTGTGGGCAGCTGCCAGGCCCAGGCTGGGCAGCGAGGGAGTGGAGATGACTGTTGACAGGTGTCAGGTGTGTGGGGGGAGCACAAGTGCTCTAAAATTAGATGACGGAGACCTCAAGCCAGATAGCCCCACTGTTCCTCTGCAGTCTCCCCCAACCCATACTTCTGCTTTGATCCCTCCATTCACTCCTTCTATGTCCAGCTCTGGGGATAAACCAAAGCGCCAAAGCAGTAACACAGCCTCTGTCCCTGGTGTCTTTGCATCAGCAGGATTAGCAAGCTGTGTGCCACTATGTTCCCATCCACCAAAGCAGCCCGCAAGTCAGCCAGGTGTGGTGATGCACTCCTGTAACCCTGGCACTCAGGAGGCTGAGGCAGGAGGACTGCTGCAAGTTCATGGCTTAGACTACACAGAGTTCAAGATCAGTCCAAGCTGCATAATGAAATCCTGTTAGAAGAAAGAGGAGAAGGAGGAGGAGGAGCAGTTGGAGGTAGAGGTAGAAGGTGGAAGAGGAGAAGGAAGAAGGAAGAAAGGAAGGAAGGAAAGAAAGAAGGGGAAGGAAGGAAGGAAGGAAGGAAGGAAGGAAGGAAGGAAGGAAGGAAGGAAAAAAAGAACAGTCTCAAGTTCTGTGGCTGAATCTGGGCATTCTGATCACCAGAGTTTGGAAGATGAGTCTGCTGGGGATACATAGGCAGGGTCTAAGGTGCAGAAGTTTTAACACCTGTGATGCAGCTTCGAGCCTCCCTCTGAGAGCTGGCTTACAGCTGGGCCTCGCCAACACTGGAAGCCCTGAGGGCAGAAATGAGGCAGTCTCTGTGGAGCCCAGCAGGTCTGCTCACCTGAAGCTGCCCGCTGCATGCTGTACACAGTTCCTACACAGCACGGTTCCCCTTCAGCAGGGATTTCTTTTCTGTACACTCGCCATGGTGCATCTACCCATCGCTTACCCTAGAAGATCAGTTTATAGAACCAGAGAATTGGTTTTAGCTCCCAGTTTTCAGAAATTTTGCAAAAGCATCTCACAGCATACAAGGCGTGAAGACCTAACGTCTGTGAGCCCCTGGTCCACGGGGCAGTGCGGAGTGCCATCTGTGTCACTATGTGTACACACTTCAGACACCAGATGGGTACCAGTGGTTGGCCCTGAAAGTGGGCTTCCTGGTGCCACCTGGGCACTGGCAAGAGATAAGCTCTCTCTTTATCTGCCCACTACTGGGACAGTAACCAGAGCCTCTGCCCTAGAAGCTGTGAATGAAAGAAAGGAAGAGACTAGGATGGACAATTGAAAAACTTGAGATACACAGGAAATCTGCAGAAGACATCACAGCCAGGGAACACATTCCACAGCACCTCAGGGTGCCAGGAGAGTCCCAGCTTCTGGAGCCAGCAGAGATCAGCCCAGAGGGCCAGGCAGAGCTGACAGGTCTGTCAGGAAGTGAGCTGCAGAGAGCCAGGGTAGCTAAGACAGCTTTGAGAACTCTCACAAATGAAACCAGTAAATCCTGTATTACGTTATAGATAATAAGAAAACTCTCTCATTTGATCTAAGAGTTATTAAGTCAAACAGCAGGATTGAGACATAATTCCTTAGATGTCAACCAACAGGAAAGAAGGGAAAAGTTTGTTCTCTCTCTCTCTCTCTCTCTCTCTCTCTCTCTCTCTCTCTCTCTCTCTCTCTCTTCTTTTTGTGCTTAAACTAACTACCTTCCAAGAGGCCTAAACTCACATAGCACCCACCATCCTCCACGATGTACAGACTTGATAAAGGTCAGCACAACACAGGTCTCTCACAAACGCACAGAGGCGTTTTTAGAAACACTCAGACTAAAGGCAAATATGCCCCAGAGCAAGACTCACTGCCCTCCTGGTCCTACATTTCAGGTTCTGGGAAGAACCCAGAAATTCCACTCGCTCGAACACAGCTGAAGAGTGGGACCAACCCAATGCTGCACTAAGTCTCAAGCACATAGTCCTCATCTATGATCCTCTCTGCAGCATGGCCGGAGGATGGCACCTTTCCTGGTAGTCTAGGAATAGGGCGCTGCTTGTGGAGCAAACCAAAACTCAAAAAAAACAACAACAAAAAAAAAACCACAGATAGACAATAAATCTGTCTCAGTGATGGTGTCACTTTACATAATTGGAGCTGTATTTAAGATTCTTTGTATAATCCTGTGTAATAATGTGGGTGTCAGATTTCGGATTTATTTGTTTTCCAGTGCAGGGGCCTGAACTCAGAGCCTTGTTCATGCTAAGAACATGCTCGGGCAGAGCTCCACTTCCTACTCTGAGTCTGGGACTTTAGGCAATGGCTATAAGATAAACAGGAAGGTTACATTTGGGCTTCCTCTTTCCTTTGATCTCTCTTTTTTTTTTATCAGTTCCTGATTTGGTCTCTTACCCTTAGGTTTCCAGGCCAGCCCTAATACTGACATGAGGTTGGAAGAACCTGCTGTGACAGCCGCCTCACAAGGCAGCAGGAGAAAATGTTCTGGATGAGGAGGGACTCTCAGGCAAAGGTCACCCAGGGATGTGGTGGCTGCTGTCCCTCTCCAGGTTGTTGGGACAAATCTATGTGCTGTTGCCAATGTCAGCTCCAGGTAAGTGTTAATACTGCAGCAGTAGCCAATTGAGGGGGCCTCTTATCACCTGAAAACGTTCTCATCAATAGCTGACACACTCTGGGGTGGAGACAGAAGCAAATCTTGTCCAACTCAGCCCAATCTTTCCAATTTTTCAAGTATTGCTTCTTGTCCTCCATTTAATAGCGGAACATGGCAGTGTCCTGCATGATTCATTGAGAACAGAGCTCTAGCTCATCTTTCTGGGGAGTCTGAAGCATCAGGACCTGAGGCCCCCACTGAAAGCTCACCTTGCTGCTAGGTCAAGCCCGAGGGATCACTGAGTTCATCTGTCACTCTGATGGCCAAAAACGTGGTTGCCTAGTATCCTTGTACTTATGGGCTATATTTAAGTTATTTCTGGTCTCAATAACTTTTAAAACTTGTTCAGTATCCATAGTCATATAGTCACTGTTAGCACTTCAGTGAAAGTGATGGTGGAAATTCTTATAAAGGAGCTGTGCAGAGTTTAACTGAATGCTGCTTTTAATTTTTCAGAGTAGAGCTAGCTGCAGATGTCTGGTTACAACTTAGTTCTGTGCAAGATAAACACGACCCCATAATTATAGACAATGTGAACTACAGACAACTCTTTTTCCAGTGCACAACTGGAAAAAGAAATGATGTTCCTCCCCCCCTAAAAAAAAAGATAAAATGATGTAGCTACTCCATGGAACTTTAGGTAGTTTCTGGGATCACTCTCCCACGGGGGCCAAGAAAAGGAAGAATCTGGTACCCTGTCCCACTGCAAAATTCCCAACCTAAGACATAGGTTATCTTGTAAAGCCATTGCCATTGTGTGGACCAGATGTCAAGGAACACAACATTCAAGCATACTATGCCTCAGTTTCCACTTTCTCTGAATAATAAAAGGCAGCCCTTGGGTTTGAAGGTCATAAGATCAACAGAGACAGTGTTGCCAGCCGTGGTGGTGCACTCCTGTAATCCCAGCACTTGGGAGGTTGAGGCAGGAGGATTGGTGTGAGTTCAAGACCAGTCTGGGCTACAAAAGTAAGCTCAAGGCCAGCCTGAACTGCATAGCAAGACCGTCTCAAACAGACAAAAAAGAGAGAGACAGATAGTGTGTCCCAGTGGACAGGTGCATGACACCAGGAACCTACTGCCTGAGTTTGGAAATCAGTTGCTATCAATAAAAAATGACAGGATGGTTACTCCATGCTCTGCTATACTTTTTGCATTTGTGAAATGAGAATGATAATGTAAATGTAGGTAATAATGTAAAGATTAGTTTGTTTAAGTATATAAAATAGCTATAGCAATACCATGTATAAAGCAATAATCCTATATATATGTTAGGTCTGTAGCAATCACCGTCAAAGCAAAAATATCTTTTCTTTGAGATTTTTGAGACGGTCTCGCTATGAAGCGCAGGTTGGCCTTGAACTCACTGTGTTGCTGCTATGGTTTGTATCTCGGTGTCATCACAAAGCCTCATGCAGTCATAGGGCGGGCTTCTAGAGTTTGTGGTTGACTCATGATCCGCTGGGATTATGGGTGTGAGTGCTACGCCCAGCCAGGGGCAGACATCCTGAATGCGACTTAAGGGAGACAGACCTGCTCTCTGTTGCCATTATTGCTGCTGCTCCTCCATTGTGTCCTGCTCTTTGCTGCCACCATGAATGGTTCTCTTCCATGTGCCACTCTGCCTTGGAGCCAGATGGGCATGGACTGAAGCCAGGAACTGTGAGCTTAATAAACCTTTCCTTCCTTCATTTTGGGTGCTAGGTAGCTGTCCCAGCATGAGAGAAGAGTAACAGTAGCCCATGCTCATCTAAATTTGTGCAATCCCCCTGTTGTGGCCTGAGTGCTGATATCATAGGTGTGGGCCACCAAACCTGGCTTTACCTTTTGAAAGCAACCAGAAAATGCAGCTAATGAAGCTTTATTTGATTCTCTTAACTCTTGCCACAGATTTCCAAGTGTTTTACGATGATTTTCTTACGTTTCTAAATATTATTCTCAAGAAAATATTAAATTCAAATACACTGAAAGCAAAATAAAATAAAATCCTTTCAACCAAGAATCAGGATGTAGAGTCCCATAAACCTTCTCAGGCAACAACCATTTGATCTTGAATGATCTGAGCTTTTTAGTTCCTCCCCTAAATACCAACGGAAGTGCTATGTATCTGGATGTCCCCCAAAGCCTCATATGCTAATATACAGGGATTTAGGAAGGTGATCGGTGACAGTGGCTATAATATTCACTGTGGATTGGTGCACCAATGAGTCTGTAGCTGAATGTGCCTCTGGGGGTTGGAGCTGGGCCTCTTGCCTCCTTCTCCCTTGGTCTCGGCTTTCTGCTGCTGTATGACGGTGAGCAGCTTCTCCCCTGCAGTGCCACTCTGCTCTGTCCTCTGCCTTGGGGACAGCCAACGATGGACTGAAACACTTGCAAACTGTAAACTGAAATACCCCTTTTCTTCTTTAAGTTGTTAGTGTTGGGAATTAGGTCTCAGCAGCAAGAAAGATAGGAAGAAAATGAAGCATCTATAAGATCTTTCCAGCTCAACTTTCTCCCCAATGAGACTATATTTGATACTATTATCCTGAGATAACTAGGAAGTCATTTTATTGAAGCCATTTAGATCATATATGTTTGCTTGAATCTGTTAGGCTCTTTTTTTTTTTTTTTTCTTTGTACTAAGCTACATTCCCAGCCATTTTATTCTGTTTATTGTGAGACAGGTTCTTAGTAAAATTTAAGCCCAGGTTGGGCTTAAATTCATGACATTTATTCCTGCCTAGTGTTGGGATTATAAGTATGGACAACCCTATCTGGAAAATTTTCAGGCATGTTGGACCAGAAATACAACAAAATTCATTTCTCCATTATAGCTATAAAAACATGAAAATGGACCCTGTCTAAATAAATGTTTCAGAAAATTAGAGCTGCTGATACATTGAGAATTTCAAGTAAGAAGAGACGCAGAGACAAGATGGGCAGTGTGTAGGATTCCAGGAGAGTATAATATTGGAAATTGTTGTATTTATTTATTTATTTATTTAAGGAAGATTTAGAAAGACAGTGATGTTAAGCTCAAATACCTATGTTATAGAGTAATAGTGTCACTAAGCTTCTCTTCTGGAGGGTTAAGAACCTAAGTTTGCAGACCAAACATTAGAGAAAAAGAAGAGCTACAAGGATAGCCAATATTTTTGCCTTAGGACACTGAGGACTCAGGACATAAGAGAATCTGTACTGTAACATCCTATAACTCAGTGGTGTCCCAAATTTTCTGTTTAAGGAGATTATGAGGCCACAGAGGAAAGGATTGGACGACGTATAATGTGCCTAAGGAGAGTCACCTAGAGAGAAAACATTCTCTCAGGCTTTCACAGAGAGCAAACTGGTCAAGCAATGGCCATGACTCACCCAAATGGCTGACACTGACAAAAGTTCTACAAAATGCTGTACATGGTTTCAAGATAAATCCTGAGAGGATTTGACTGACTTTGTCAGATATGAAAATTGGATGCTTTGTTACATAGGTCTTGCTTTAACTTGACCTTAACCACCCAGCAGAAAAGTTTAACCATGAGACATAAAAAGTAAAGCCAGATTAGTATGCTGAGCTATAAAAGGCTCAAGTCAATAGCTTCTGACATTGCCAGTTCTGCCAATAACCCACTACTATTATGGAATATTGTTCTATGTATATAACTGCTTTCTCTTAGTTCAATGAGAAGAAATAGTTGTACCAATAGTGCTTAGAAAAGTTACCATGTCTGCATCTTGTACTCTGAACAACTATGAACAACAATATGCATTGTATCAATTATTGTGGCTGTCCTACTAACATGTTTTGAAACTGTCTCAATGTTATTTCTTATTAAAAGTAATAAATAAGAAATAATTTAAGAAAGAGTCTACAGGGTGCTCACGGTCTACTACTAGTTGGGACTCATAGTGATCCACCTGTTTACAGCCTCCCAAGAGCTGGGATTACAGGCGCATGCCACTATGCCCAGTCTCAATTGCTGTCTCAGTGCCCTGGAGCCAGCGCGGGCAGGCCTGGCCCCTGCACCTGCTTGCGGGCACTTTAATGTGCTGAGCTATTTAGCCAGCCCTTGTTTTTATTTACTTTTATTGGTGTATATTTGCAAATGTAATAAATGCCTCTATCCTGTCACATGCGCAAGTCTTGTCTCACAAGTCTCGCTTGGATCATTTTCACTTCCTCAATTACACTTTGGAAAGTGCTTATTTAAAAAAAAAAATTTAAAAAGTGATTCTCTTCGCATGAATCTTTCAGCTAGAAGAGAAATGCTTAAGTCACAGGGGAGACAGAGAACACTAGCCCACAGTTAAAGATGGATCAGCTCAGAGAGGTCATGAACATCTACAGGGAAGGGGAGAGTTGAATAAGAAAGGGGAAAGAAAATATGAACCTCAAGCAAGAAAGTCTCAAAATCCAATGAAAAGGAAGAAAGGAACTTTCTGGAGAAATAAAGGAACAGTACAGAACCTTGGAGGAGAAAAGGACACAAAGGATCGCCCCCCACATGACAACCATGTGGTAATGCACTGCAGACAGGGACGTGGCTCTGGTGTGGAGTGTAGGCCGCGTGTGCGCCAGCCCTGGATAAAGGGCGGACGAATGGATGCCGGTGGATAGAGCGGATGGAGCGTGAGAGAGAAAAATCGCTACAGACATGACGGTGGTCAGAAAGACATCTGTAGTCCAAAAATTAGAGGAGTAATGATAAAATCTTTATGGCACAGAGATTTAAAAAAAAAAAAAAACACTTTCTAGATGAAAGGAAATTGAAAGGAATGTGTAACTCCTGGTGAACTTGTGCATTTTTTAAAAGTTATGAAAACATCGAGACACGATGGAGACCTGAGTCTGGAGGCCAGTTAGGACCCTGTGGTGTCCAGCAGAGCGCGGCCGTAAGCAGGTGCGGGGAGCCAGGCCGGATGGGGAATGGGACAGGGTAGGCCGGGGGCTGCGCTGCGGTCAGAGGCTGGAGCTGCGGGCCTGGCTACTCAGCTCCCTGTCAGCAGAGACTGCACGGGGAGGGGAAAGACCAAGCCCACGCGGCAGGGTGCTAAGAGCTCTCGATGTGCTGGAAGCGCCTGCACACATTCACCGTATCCTTATTGCCACTGGTCATAGGTTTGAAGTTCTTTAAAATAAAATGTTTCTCAAAAGAATCCCCTCCCATGGAACGTTACAACTCCTACGTTATGATACGGATGAAGACACAAAGCCCAGCTACGGAGCACATTGAGTTTCCAGTCTTGCTCCACAGTGCTGTGCCCCCGCTCAGCAGGGAGGCCGAGGAGAGAAAGAAAGAGGAGAAGACATTGCGGCATCTGTTGGTCTGTTGGGCAACAACGACAAAAGAAAAATGGGAAACTTGAATGCAAACAAAGTTTGTGGTAAGAGCTTTGAAAATTAAAATTCAAACACAGTCCAGGGAAATAAATGTCTTTTCCTTACTGAGGTGGCAATAGGGCGTCCTGAGTGGACCCAGGGAAGGTGAGGTGCGCGCACGGGGATTATCTCTTCTCAGGCAGATGGAGAGGAGAATGGACAGACAGGGGCTCTGCCCCCAAGAGAGTGGTGCTGAGGGGACCGTGGTGGGCAGGAGTGACAACACCTTACACACACACATGACCTGCTCCCCAGAGGAGGTGGCCCTCTGCACTGTGCATGCAGACTAACTGCAAAATGAAACAAATTTTTTAAATGAAAGGAGAAATACAGGTCGTTGTGTGTCTTTTAAAGATCTAAAAGGTGAAGAACTTAAAAAGGAACCCTTCTCCAAGGTGAGGATCTTTACTAATGAGGAAGTGTTCAGCTTCGCTGCCGAGTTTAGGACCGTAACCTACAGTTGTGGCCAGGATGAAAAGCAAGAGGTTCTGGAGTTTTGCTGCTTTGGGTGTAAATTGGTGCAACACAAACGAGAACATGTGAAGGGGAGCGACGGCCGCCTGAGCTAGCACGGCCCACGGGAACGTTCATGGAAACAGAGCCAGAGTAACAGGCAGCGGGCGCTCAGCAGGGCTCATGGGCTTTGTCATGCAGCAGATGGGGAAGCACACCTGACACCACACCCTGTGGGCCCAGCAGAAGGAGGGGAGACCCTGTCGTGAGCCTCGCAGACTTTTTTTTTTGGCAGGACCGAGGTTCGAACTCATGACCTTGCACTTGCCAGGCAGGCACTTATGCCACGAAACTATCTCCCTGGCCCCAAGAGCCTCGCAGGCTTGCATGTGATTCAGCTGGAAAAAGTGTAAGCACGAGGAAAGCTGAGTGCTGCACTGTGAGCAGGGGGAGGGGGCCTTGTCTTCTGAAAGACCCTTTAGCAGGCTCACACTTATCACTCGAGCACTCAGGAGGCTGAGATGGGAGGATCACCAGGGACTCACAGCCAACCTGGAACACATAGCAAGACTCTACATAGAAAGAAAGGGCAGGCAGGCAAGCAAGCAAACAAGACCCTTGGCTACGTCAAGAATGACTTTGCATTTTTTGCTCTGTACCTGGGGGGTGGGCAGGCAGTGCCCACTCTGTTGGCTTTGCCTTGGGGACAGTGTGACTGACCAGAGGGCTGTCCCTCTGCAGCAGGCTCACGAGATCACTTCAGTAAAGCCTCCCTCTATTCTGCACCTTGGCAAGTGTCGGCCACAGAAGCAGCAAGCACACAACCAGAGAAATCGTCAGGACCCTTCTGAGGGAGGACAGGTCTCGGGCTTGCACACTCCTGGTGCTAAACCTAGCACTTCTGCTTCTGTCTGTCCTGCGGGGGGCTCAGCATAAGAGGGCCACAGCAAGAGGTAGGACCAGAGACACAGCTTTGGTCAGTTTGGTTTGAAGTTCTTTTGTGCCTTTTCATCAGAGTCCTTTTTAAAACAAAGATTTTTGGTACTAAGGATTGAATCAGATCCTTTTCACTAAATCATGGCTTAGCTCTTTGGTCTGTTTGTTTACTTGTTTATTTTTTATGTAATGTTTTGAGACAGGCTCATGTTAAGTTCTACATTGTCCAGGCTGGACTGGAACCTGTCCTCCTCCTGCCTCAGCCCCTCAGAGGGCTGAGATTATAGTCATGCACCTCCTGATCAGCTTAATTGAGCATCCTTGAACAAAGATCTGAGAATCTTTGTACCCCACTGTCCCATCTGTACAGTGGGTACAAAATTATATCTATTTTTGGGGCCAGAGAGATAGCTCAATAGTCTAAAGCACCTGCTTAGACAAGCATAGGCAACCGCAAGGACTGAGGTTCGATCCCCGGTACCATATGTTGTGCCAGCCCACCCCCAGGGCAGGCTGAGCTGGATATAAATATATATATATATGTATATATATATATATATACATATATATATATGTATTTTTTTTTCAGAACCAGAAATGAACTCAGGACCTTGTACTTACCAGGTAGGCACTTGTGCCCCTGAGCTTTTATAGGCATATCTGACGACAAAATACAAAATGTTTTAGTAGGTAGTCTTTTTCCTTTCAGGAATGAGCACTAGAAATTGATCCCATGGAAAACTGAACACTGAGCCCTCTTTTTATTTTAAGACAGCGTCTCACTAAGTTGCCCAGGCTAGGCTCAAACTTGGAATCCTCCTGCCTCGGCATCAGCTTCCCAAAGAGCTGGGGTCACAGACACAGGACACCTCCAGAGTATATAAAATCCTTCATGTAGCATCTGGCGTGCAAGCCTGGCTGGTGACTATGATGAATAGATCCTAATTCTTCTTAATGTACTTCTATTACACAAGAAGCGATTAGATCTAGGGATAGTCATATTAAGTACTTTAATATTAAGGGTTTGTTTATCTATTTAAACATATTCCATTTTGTCTCAGTTACTCTTCTCTCATTGCTGGAACAAATATCCAACACCTAAAATGAAGGAAGGAAAGGTTTATTTAGCTCACAGTTACTGGAGATTTCAGTCCATACTCAGGTGCTCCAAGGCAGAGTGGCACCTGGCAGAGGGCAGCAGTTCATGGTGGTGGAAGGCAGCAAAACAGCAAGAGCAAAGGGAGGAGTAACAGCAACCATGGCAACAGAGAGCAAGTCTGTCCCCCTTAAGCTGCATTTAGGCTACCAGCCCCAGGCTGGGTGTAGCACTCATATCCATAATCCCAGCATCACTCACACCCATAATCCCAGGGGATCATGAGTCAATCACAAACTCTAGAACCCCACCCCAAGACGGCATGAGGCTTTGTGGTGACAACTAGACACAAACTTTAATACATGTATATCCAGAATGTTCAGTGAGGGTGCTGGGATTGTGGCTCAGTGGCACAGTGCCTGCCTGGCAAGCACAAGGTCCTGAGTTGATTTCTGGTACCAAAAAAAAAAAAAAAAAAAAAAGTTTAATGAGGAACTTTTTGTGGAGACTGGGTCTTGTTACGTTGTTCAAGTTGGCCTTGGACTTTTAGAGCTCTTCCTGCCTCAGCCTCCTGAGTGCTGGGATCGTAGACATGTATCTTCTTTTCTATCTCCAAATAAAATATGAGTATAAACAATGCAATAGCAGAGCTGCAGGAGCATTTGCAGGACAGCTGTGTGCCTGCTGTCCAGGTGTGCTGCTTCCTGAGCCCGTCAATAATAAAGGGTGACTACAGAGGCCGTGTGAGTCCCCCCAAGAATTCGCTAGTAAGAGTCACTTATTCAATCTTCTTTCCACATTCCCAGTTTTAAGGGCTGGGACAACCCTGAGAGATTTGCAGACATTTACATCATCCATACTTCCTTGTTTTTAAAGAGTCTTGACAAGGAATCCAACGTTCTTAAACAGGGTGAGTTTGACTCTCCAACCTGGCCTTGACCGGATGGTGGGGGCTGGGGGAGGGGGTCAGCGCTCTTTGGAAGAAGCAGGAAGAAGCTAGTGTGTCTCAAGATCACCTGGGTAGACAGCGCCCGCAGCCCACGCGGTGCCCGGCAGTGCACACATCCCACCGCGCCATCCCAGCCGGCTGCACCCCATGCGTCTCGTTAGTTCTGCGCCAACACGGGCTTGCACTTTCAACGCTTCATTAACTGACAGAAAGGACCGTAGCCACCGTGTCACAGCAGCATGACCACCGTGCGCCATCGTGCAGCCATCGCCGATAGCTGCCAAGCTCTTCCTGGGGATGCGTTGAGCGACGTTCAAGGTTAAGCAGAATTCACCCTCTGGCTGTCGGGGGTCCAATTAGCATTTGTTGTCGCTCGCGGTTAATTATCCAGGGAGCATCGGAGGATTAATAAATGCTGAGGTTGTCGCCCTTATGGAGGAGGCAACCCGCTACTTCTGGGTGGCACGCAGCTATGCTAGTTATTTGTCGGGTCAGCTTGACCTGAGCTATATCATAAAAGGCCACATGGGGCAGTTGTGAAAGCAGCACTGTGATCATAACACAAGGATCGCATTAGCAATTCTGTGCACATTTAACACATGCAAGAATAGCGCACGGAGGACGGCTTCTCCCTGGTCTGAAAGAAATCACGTTTTGCTAGCGGTTTAGTTGGTGAAATAGCTTATCTTGGAGCAACATTTCACAGAAAGTAATCTCCAGAAGTATTTCCAAGTTCCAGGAACTTGGACAATGCAAAGAAAGAAGAAAGGCTTATTACTCAAAAAGGTCTCTCAGTAGCTACGTAATCTATTTTCAAAATAGATTACAAATTAACTCTGAACACAGCAAAGCTGATTTCTAAATAAGAAAAGATCTGGCATTTTGCTTTACAATAATAGAAATAATAATAATAATAATAATAATAATAATAATAATAGCAATAATAATAATAATAATAAACCAACTTTCCTCTTCCTAGAACACTGGTTGGCATGTTGTAAACTCTGGATAAATATTTCTTGAACAAAATTTTGGCTAATTCAGGTGTTACAGCTTGTGTCTCAATGCCACCCCCCCCCCCCAACAATCCCATGCCATCATAGGTGGGGCTTTTTCAGAGGTGGCTGGATGTTTGGTTGATTCATGATCCAGTGCTACAATGAAGGGCACTAGAATTAAGGGTGTGAATGCTCCTCACCCTAAGTAGCCTGGATAAGATCTAAGGGATAGAAAAAGTTGTGGTTGTCTCTTACTCACTGGCATTTTGGCATGCCACACTGCCTTGGAGGCAGCCAATTATGGGCTGAAATCTCTATGACCTGTGAGCTAAATAAACCTTTCCTCCTTTAATTTTGAACGTTGAGTCTTTTATCCCAGCAACCAGAGAAAAGCAATTAAGACAGAATGAATGTGGTACCAGAGACATGGGCTTATTGCTATGACTGGACCTGGCCGTGTGGTTTAAGCCTTGGGAACTGACTTGTCGGAAAGGGAAGAGTTAGGAAAGCTTTGGAAACGGCACCTGAAAAAGTAGAGTTAGAATGCCTTAGGCTGTTCTCTCTGAAAGATTCTGTTCAGAGCTCAGAACAGAAGGCTGATAGAAGTCCTGCCAGTAAAGACCAACCTCAGGAGATTTCTGTTGGGAGGAAGGACTAACATTGGATGTCAGTCTCCAGACAATGTGTGCCATGCATTGGCAGAAAATTTGTCTTCATTTTGCTCAAGTTCAGAGATTTGGCTTAAGACTAACATTAAGGATGTTCGACTAGTGAATCTTGCAGAAGATATTTCAAGGAATTTTAGTGTTGTTGGACTTGGACATTCCAGCAATGCTGGAACTGTCAGGACTTTGACAGTGCTTGGAGATGGCCTAAATATCTTTTACATAAAGGGATGCCCATCAATATTTGGTGGCTCAAAAGCAGAATATTCTGGATTGTATCTATGTCTCCCTGCAAAGGCTCATATCATCATAGATGGATTTTTTTTTTCAGAGGTGGGAAAATTGAGCATCTGTGATTGATTCATGGTTCAGTGCTAGGCTTAAGGGCATTAAGATTAAGGATAGGTGATTACTAAATCAGTCTACTGGTTGGCTTGGCACCACCTTAATCCTGGTAGACTGTATACAAGGGACAGAAAGAGGCTTGTCTTGCCTCTTGCTCACTTTGCTACCTTCTGCCCACCATGGACTATTTTTCTCTTCTGTGATGCCAGTCTACCAGGTGCTGCCTTGTCTTAGATTCAGCTGATTATGAACTGAAACCTCTATCAATTGAGCTAAATAAGCCCTCCCTCCTTTAACTTTGAGTGTCAGGTATTTTTTTCTCAGCAATGAGAAAAGTATTTAAGATTCCGGGGACCTAGAATTCATCTGACTTTCATATCTATTATCAATTTTTTGATGATTTCTATCAGTGTTTCAGGGACAAGTGCTAATGTCTCAGCAGCCAGGCTACTTGCTAATCAAGGTGTGGTCCAGATGCATACCACTGCCATAACCTGGAGACCTGGAAGACCTGCAAAATCCAATGGAGAAATGTCAACAAATTTCAATGCCTTGACTGGTTTTACTCATGATTCCATCATCAGGGATTTCACCCCAGAAAGTGGAAGTGCTCACAAGAGAGGAAAGTTGGCTTCATAAACAGAAATGGACTGAAGAAAACAGAAGCCCACCAAGTGAATGGATCATTCTGCAGGGACTTTCTCGGGAAGACGAAGATGGGGAGCTAGGGCAATGGGAAGATAACTGGGAGTTTCATCCAAAACCACAGCTTGCTCTCCTTTCCTACAAGTCTAATTATTTGTAGGTCTAATGATTCCAGTGTCCAGAACTCAACTCTGCATAATAAAGCTTGAGAAAACTTGCTGAAAATCAGATTAATGAATCCTGAATTTAATGTCAATGCCTACTTCAAGGGAAGATGCAAGAGAAGTGAGCCTCAGAAATGGCTGTAGAACTAGAGGAGCTGGAAAATCCAGAATACGACTCACAAGGGGAGAGCCCAGGTGTGTGGGGTCACAAGGCTGGACTGGTGAGTCTGCAGTGTGGCTGAGCTTTGTGGCCATTCCTGGCATCATCTACAACTGAAAAGGTCAATTGAAAGCTTCTAGCCCTCAGTGACTGTCTACCTGTTTGCACAAGCCCTCAGTTCATTGCTGCACTCTTGCACTCTGTCTCTTCCCCCTAGTTTCTCCATACGACCACTGAATGAAGACCAGCCTGAACTACACAGTGAGATCCTTTCTTGAAGAAAAGAAAGAAAGAAAGAAAGAAAGAAAGAAAGAAAGAGGCACAGAGGATAAAACCCAGAACATCACAATTGTCAGACAAATCTCTACCACCTAGTCATACTCCCAGGCCTTGACTATATTCTTAAAGAAATATTTTTAAAACACCTGCTTTGTATTTTTCAATTGCACAGTTTCTTATTTTTTATAATAACTTAATAAAGAGTTTGCAACATATATATGTAAAAGGGACTCCATAAAAAAAAAAAAAATGCTAGCAGAGCTTTAAAGAAAGTTGAGGGCTGGTGAGGTACCTCAGTGGTCTAAAGTGCCTGCTTAGGCAAGCTTAGGCATGTGCTCAGAGACTGAGGTTTGATCCTGGGCACTACATGCCATGCCAGCCTCATCCCCAGGGTGGGCTGAGCCGGCCACAGAAAAAAAGAAACAGTAAATTGGAATCCTTATTTATGTGGTGTGATGACACACCCCTCTAATCCCAGCACTCAGGAGGCCATCAGGAGGATTGCCCTAAGTTTGAGGCCACCCTGGGCTACACAGTGAGTTCAAAGCCAGACTGAGCCACACAATGAGAGGCTATCTCAAATAAAAAATACTTGTTTATGTCTTCCAAGGGTGGCAACCACAACAATTTAGTTAGAGATCTTAATTGGCTTTTTTGCAGCTCTAAAGCATCCACACTTCCTCCATAAAACAGAAGTGTTGTCGTGGGCGGGCAGAGGAGGCTGGTGCTGTAGCCAGAGAAAAGCTGAACCAAGCTCAAAGAAGAACAGAAAGCAGCCAGGCTGTCCTCAGGGTTGCTTCCCTTGTGAGGGTGGGATAGGAAGACAGAAGAACACAAACTAGACGATTAGCCGACACCGAGCCACTTCCGGTTACCTGTCTGTGTAAAGCTGAAAGCCAGGGGCGTTCCTTATCCTCCAGTGGAAGTTGGTGTGTTTGGGAAACCCGGCTTATCTGTAAGTGTACCTTCACACAGTTCAGACTAAAACTAAAACTAAAACTTTGCAAGGTGGGACTTTAACTCGCGTGTCTCCAGGTGGGCTTTCAGCCTGCTCAAGTCAGGAGCTGAGCCCCACACACCGTCCTCATGGGACCTTTATTTAACACATCCAAAGAGTGAAGCCCTGTCCCATGTAGGATGTGACCAGGGGGAAGCCTTGCTCTTGAAATGATGACTGTCACCAGACTGAGGCTCAAAGGGGCCTGAACCACCAAGTCCTCCTACTTTCTAGGTCTCCTTTCTGCTGGGATCTTCTGTCTTCAGAAGACTAAGATGCAGAACCCAGGAGCCATGTGGTGCCAGCGGACATGGTCACCTAAAAGTTCCATCTATGCCTTGCCACACCTTTACCCTGAACCTATCACCTAGGATAACATATCATATTCAAACAGCTCTAGGGCTGGGTGCTCAGAGCCCACAGATGCCAGCCCACCATATAGGGAGGGGACCACGGTGATCTTGTGGGCCAAGTGGGGCAGCACCCACGAGCCTGGAGCTTTCATGGAGCTGCCACAGTGTTAGTGAAAGAGAAGGTGAAGAGCAGCACCCAGCTCCCCTCCATCCAGAACCCCTCACTGCAGGACTGGAGCAAGACAAGTAGCCACTGGTGAGCACTGTACAAGTGATCTGCAACCTCTCCTGAGCATTTCAGGACTCAGGCCTTGGGCCTGGGCCAGGGATACAGCTCAGCCACACAGTGCCTGCCTGGCCAGGCCTGGCAAGGCATTTAATTCCTGGTACAAAAAAAAAAAAAAAAAAAAAAAAATTCCTCAGGCCTGTGATCCCAGTACCACAGGAAGCTGAGGCAGGAGGACTGAAACTTCAAGCCTTGACTAGGAAATTTAGTGCTTTAACAAAACCCTCACCAAAAAAAGAAAGAAAAAAAAGAAAAATCTTTTACTAGGATGTAGCTCAGTGTGCAAGTTTTCCATTTAAGCCCTAGCACCTCAAAGAGAAAAGACAGGAGAAAATGTTATGCTTTGATTGTTATATAAAAAACTATATGCATAAAGAGTACATACCTACTTTTAAAAAAATGAATCAGAAAGATCAAGATTTCAAGGCCAACCTAGGCCTCATTAGGAGAACTTGTCAAAAGAGGAAGGAAAGGAGAGAGGGAAGGAGGGAGGGAGAAAAGGAGAGAGAGAGAGAAAGAGAGATTAGTTACCAGCCAGGTGTATAATGAACACCTATAATCATGAGGCTGAGACAGGAGAACAGCAGTTGCCTGCCTGAACAACTTAGTAAGACCCTTTCTCAAATGAAAATAAATTTTAAAAGGACAGGGCACATAGCTCAGTGGCAGAGCACTTGTCTTGCATGCACAGGGCCCTGGATTTGGTCTGCTGGAATGGAAAATAAATGGAATAATAGTTACCAGCATGGAAAGAAAGATCATGCAGGATGCGTAGGGGAAGCTAACTTCTAGAGAGGTGGAAGGGCAAATTCTAGTGCACTAGCGCGTGACAGGAAACTACCAGTGCCGTGGTGCAGTGCGGGTGTCAATAAAGCAAGGAGAAAGGATTTTGAATGTTTCTTGCACAAAGAAGTCACAGACGTTTGAAGAAATATATGTTGATTACTGTCTTACTATTGTATAGTGTATATTTGCCTCTCAAATTACATGATATTCCCAACATAGGTAGAAGTGTTAAATCACTTAAAAATTATTTTTTAAAAAGTAAAGCCAATGCCAACCACATATTTAGATGCTTTTTACTATAACGTAGAGCCCATGTTGATAACTGGAGTTGATCAATGTTTTTTTTTGGGCGGGGGATTGATCAATGTTAATATTCTTATTATTAATACTCATTCTTATGTACTGTCTCAGTTACTCTTCTCTCATTAGTGGGACAAATACCTGACACCCAAAATGAAGGAAGGAAAGGTTTATTTAGCTCACAGTTACTGGAGGTTTCAGTCCGTATTTGGCTGGCTCCAAGGCAGACTGGCACAGGGCAGAGAGCAGCAGTTCATGGTGGCTGAACAGCAACAATGGCAACAGGGAGCGTGTGTCTCTCTGCCTCATTCATGTTGCATTCAGGCAATCAGCCTCAGCTTGGGTATAACACTCACACCCATAATCCCAGCAGTATTAAGACCTATGATCCCAGTGGATCACCCATAATCCCAGTGGATCATGAGTTCACCTCAAACTCTAGAAGTCCCTGCCCCATGACTACGTAAAGCTTTGGGGGGACAACTAGACTCAAACCATAATAGTAACTGAATATGCAGATATAGAATATTGCCTTTTCTATTTTGCAGAGTTGTTGTTGTGCTACTTTACTCTGCTTTCAAAATGCGGTGAGTGTTTATCACTGAGGTGCTCAGTACCCACACCCCCTTTGGGTTGCTCTGATCCTCCTTCTCTCACAAGGGTCTCCTCTGTTCTCCTCTCTCCTTAGGGTTTGGGACCGATTCCTCACCTTCATGGCCAGGCCAGGGGGATGCTGGGGCCTCTGGCTCTCTCCCCAGCATGCATTGCTTCTCTCCATGGACCCTCCAGTGACTAACTTTTGCTACTATTTCCTACTCACACTTTCCAAATCATAGCACTGAGTGGATTTTTCTAAAATGTGTAAAGGCTGTTTTCCTGGATGAATTATTTCAAGAATGACCAACACTTGTATTATGGACATGCACCAACTCCCTGTGACAAATGTAATCATGCATCGTAAATATGTACCAATAAAACTAAAAGTTAAAAAATAAATAAACCAGTGCTAAAAATGCGCTCATTAAGTGACAGGGTAGTTCACTAAGACATATGTTAATAACTTCTATTAGAATTTGATGAACTAAGGGCTGGGGAGGTAGCTCAGTGGCATAAGCACCTGCCTGGTAAGCACAAGATACTAAATTGGATCCTGCTACCAAAGGAAAAAAGAAAAAGAATTTGATGAACCAAAATTATTTATAGTAGCTAAAACTTTTCAGTAATTTACAAATAAATGTATCTTTTCTAGGTCAGCGAGATAGCTCAGCAGTCTAAAGCGCCTGCTTAGGTAAGCTTAGGCAACTGCAGGGACTGCAGTTTGATCCCCGGCACCATATGCTGAGCCAGCCCCACCCCCAGGACAGGCTGAGCCAGCCATAACATACATACATACATACATACATACATACATACATACAGTTTAGAAAAATAAATATATCTTTGCTGTTCAATGGCTATTGTTTGATTTGCTTTGATTTTGTTTTTTTGAGATAGGGTTTGGTATGTAGCTCAGGTTATTCCAGAACTATGTTATAGCCCAGGCTGGTCCCGGACTCTCAGCAATCCTCCTACTATTTTTTTTTTTTTTTTTGT
>PVKN010009291.1:0-23966 GCA_004027915.1 Capromys pilorides
TCTGAGCCCCTTCCTGTGCCTCTCCAAGGACCACCAATCGCCTGGATGCTGCTTCCTTCTTCTCTTGTTTTCCAGCAGCCTTGGTCTCCAAGTAGCCTGGGGTGTGCTTCACTGGGGCCTCTGCTGTCCCTGGGCCCAGGGCCCACCTGGCCTCCTGGCTTCCCCTCTCTTTTCCTCCCTCATGTGCTCAGTTGCCCTTTGAGACTTTTCCTAAGCTCAGCTTTGCTCACATGGCCCAAAGCCTTGCAGCCTAAACACCCCCTGTGAGCCCCACTGTACTGGGAGCATGACCACCACAGACAGTGATGACAATGGCAGTGATGATGATAAGGGCCTGGTGGGTAGAGTGTGGCCAGGTGATGGAGCTGCTGGGCCAGACACTGGTCTGGTCCTTGGCAGGGCCCCATGGCCCTTGGTTAGGATGAGCTTGGCTCTTGCTCCAAATTCCTCATATTGTCTCCTGTATTTATTACTCCAGCATTTACTGTGGCCCTACTGTGTGCTAAGAACTATACAAAAGCTGAGAAGGAAATTGCCTTGTTGTTCCTTCATCCACTCACTCACTCACTCACTCACTCACTCACTCACTCATTTACTCACTCACTCACTCACTCACTCACTTTGCAGATGCTCTAGGAATGTTCTAGGTTCTGGGAACCCAGCAGTGAAGACTCTTGACATTGTGGAGCTTACATTCTAGTGCAGAAGGTTGACAGAAAGCAAGTAGGAGCAGATCAGAGGTGAAATATACAGTTGTGCAAAATGGCACAGGTTATGGTGGGGCAGAGCTGGAGAGCGAAGGTGGGCAGGGTGTGCATGCTTTATGTCTGACACTGCAGAAGTGCCTTGTGCTTGCTGTAACGCCCACCACACGAAGTTTCAGGTAGTGAGAAAGGGAGCCCAACAGACCCAGGCATTGAGTCTTGCCTGCCTTGTCTTGAGCTTGGTGTATGCAGACGCTTCAGAGCATAGCACACTCACACTTCCCACAATGCATCCATAGCTCAACCAACCTTGGGTGGAAAAGATTGGAAGCCTGTGTTGAACACACATAGACTTTTTTTCCTTGTCATTTTCCTTTAAACAGTGCACTCTAGTAACTACTCAGCCTTTATACTGCAGTAAGTGTTACACATCATCCAGAGCTGATCTACAGTACATGAGGGATACACATAGGGTCTATGCAGACACTGTTCTGTTGTACGTAGGACTTGAGCACTGTCAGATTTTGGAATTGCTGGGGGATCCTGGATCACATGCTCCCAGAGGATTCTGAGGAAGGACTGTGCTCATGTAAACACAGGCAGGGAGGATTCAGACTCCATCTAGGCCTCTAGGAGCCGAGCCCAAGACACAGGTTGCTGGAGGCCGAGAGGGCACCCAAGCCTCTTCATCTCCCAAGGCTCTGTGTCCCTAGCTCTTCTCCTCACCTTTGCCACGTGCTCTTCTCACACTGTCTCTCCCCTTTTCCTCCTGACTTTCTGCCTTGAGTTGTGGAGACCTTGGTCACATCTAGGCTCTAGAGGGTCCACAGGTATCCTCCAAGCCAGAAGTACCCCTGTGGAAGGCAGCAGCCAGGGCCCTGCATCTCTGTGTTGGACTAAGATTAAGCTGTGTCTAGCTCTTGTGCGGGGCACTAGGATAGCCTGGAAACCTGTAGAAGCCCACATTCCCAGATCCTACCCAAGGCCTATCTCTTGGAAATAGGAGTCTGTGTTGTTACATATTTACATTTTAAACATGTACTCATTTTCCTGTCATTGAAGAAAGAAATATCTATAGGGAAGACCTAAGGTGTATGGAAGACTCATCACTGAAGAGTGAATTTCCTGCTGCTCATCTCAGAGGCCCCAGGCCCTTCCCCAGAGGAATAGGACTCATTTATTAAGTGTGCTAGACAGGGCGTGTTCTGTGGCAAACAGAGTCCTATAGCCCCTGTCCTCAGGGAGTTTACATCTTGGTGAGACAGCAGAGCAAACAGATATCCCATACATAGACAGGTCCACAGGGAAGACCTGATTTTGGTGGACTGTGCTGGAGGAGGTGGGATGCATAAGATGAAGGTTTCCTGACTTCTTTCCGGAATCTTGGGTCACTATGAGGGAACTTTGAGGGTGTCAGGATGCTCCATTAAGCCACCAGCCTGCCTCACTGAGGGTTGATGCCTGGGGTGAAAAGCGGAGCAAAATTTCATCTGATGCTTGGGAGCCACCATACAGCTAGGGAGACAGGACGTCTGTGAAGAGAACTGCATTCCTTTGTTGTGGTCACTGCAATAAAACCTCACCATGGCACAACTCAACATAGCAGAAATATATCACCTCCAGGTCCTAGGTGGGCGGATGAAACCATAGTGTCAGCAGGGACTGGCTTATTTGGAAGGCAGTAGAGAAGACCCTTCTTGTCTTCTCAATTTTCTTGGGATTGCTCGTAGACTCTGGGGATCCCTTTGCCTGTAGACATGTCCACAGGGTCTCTGCCTCTGTTATCAAAGGTTTTCTTTGAGTATGCACCAGGGTCTCCACATGGCCCTATGGTGACACTTGTCAGTTTGACTTCCTTGATTACACCAATAGTGACTCTCTACTTCAAAATAAGGTCAGCTTTATACAGTTAGGGATTAGGCTGTCAACGTTATCTTTTTTGGGTGATACAACCCAACCTATGACCAGGATGAGTCTTGCAGGCCCAGGAGGAGGAGTGTGGTCCCTACAGTCTAGGGCAGCAGGCATAGAATCCAGGACAGGGTGTCCTCTGTAGTTGGGAGAGTTCAAGACATGATGCGGGGAGGGTAGTAGCAGAGGGTGAGCATGAAAGACTGAAAAGCAGCAGGGGCAGAGCCGCCTTCTAGAGCTGTGCATTGAGCAAAACAAGGCTATATACTCAGGAAGCCAGCCATTCAGCCCATCCATCACACATTTGCTCCTCTCTGAAGAAAGTGTTGGGCCCTGGGGTGTCTCACCCTTCCTCTGTGACCTTCCCCAACTCTCAGAAGCTTGGGCCTTGATAGTGGCATCTGGAAGAAGAGGAATGACTCACTTAGGTGGGGTATGCTAGTATATCTTCCTCGAGCCTAGTGCCTCTGGTCCTTGATGACATGATCCGGCACCCAGGGCTTTTCCATTCTCTCCTTCTTTTCTTCACACTAACCAGCTTCTTTTTGCATGCTTTTCCTTCTCATTATCTCAGGACAAAGCATGGTCAGGCAACAATGGCTTGTTTATCACTATATTCTTGCTGCCTGGAGAAGGGCCTGCTTCGTACAAGCTCACAAGAACCTGCTTTTATTTAAAGCAGGCTCCTGATCCACAGTGAGATGAGAGCAATAAGTAGGAGTCACTCCCTGCCCACAATCTTGTTCTTGTACAGTGAGACACTGGCCCTTAACCCCAGCTCTTTGCACCACTTTTGGTTAGGAAACCTGGGCCCAATCCCTGGCATTAAATTTGGGCAGCTCCCTTTCTTTTTCCTGGGTCTCCGTTATCCTCTAAAGTGGAGGCAGTGAGATACACATACTTCCCAGAGCTTAGATGGGAAGACAGACCAGCAGCCTTGAGATGCTAGAGTTGTGCAGTTCAATTCAATGCGATAGTCTGAGCTTCCTCCAGAGGAATTGGAGCACAGTGCTAGGCCCAGGAATTCAGGAAGAACAGGGCAGGCTGCTCCTTGCCTGCAGAGGTTGTGATTATGTCTTCTGGGAACAGTGGATCTTATGAAAGAAGTTTACCAATGATGAACTCTACAAGGGAGAAGTAGGGCAGCTCTGAGAGGGTGCAACTGGGATTCTAGCTGGTGTGGGCCAGGTAAGGCTCCCAAAGTAGTGGCATGTAAGTGGAGTGACACGGCAGATGAAGAGGCATTAGCAAGGCAGAGGGAGGCTGGAACTCTGGGCTATCTCACCCTTGGCTGAGAATAGACAGCAGTCTGGTGTCTGAAAGCAGTGGTGATGTGGGAACTGAGGGCAGAGGCTGGACGGATTTCATGCCAGAGGCCATTGTGTTAGCTAGCATTCAGTCTGGGTTAAAGTTTATAGTTCATTTCTTTCCCCTACTGAGGAACAAGTCTGGAGGTAGCATTTCAGGGGACAGTGTGGTGTCCCATGGTGACAAGGACCAAGGCTCCTTCCACTTACTGCTACTTTTTGCTCTGTCATTCATGACTTTAATCCTGGAAGTCTCTCGTGGCCCAAGATGCTAAAGCTCAAGCTCTTGTTTGTACATTCCCACAATTTCAAGTGAGAAAGAGATGGGGATAGCTGTTGAAATCAAGGTACTTTCTAGAAACTGAACACACCATTTCCTCTTAAATTCTAATGGACAGTTGTTAGTCACTGGTAAGCCTTAGCTTCAGAGGAAATAGGGAAAGTATTTGTCCATGTTGCCAAGAATGAGAATTCTGCTATGATGGAAGGCAGGAAAGAAGCATATTGGGGGCCAGGGCAAGGCCATTACTGTGATCAGTTATTTAGTATTTTAACGAATGAGGCACGTTCTAGGCCCAGAATATATCTCAAAGCATCACAAATCAACATGGGACTCACTCGCAAACAGAGCTGTCTTCTCTCCTATCAGTGTGGCTCTCTCAGGGGTTATCTTCCTCTCCTCCATGGCATTGGCATTCTTCTCTAAGAATGCTCCTAGGATGAGAGCAGAGGTGACGATGTGTGTGGCGAGCCATGGAGGAACACAGAAGAGGAATACACAGGGATTATATTGGCGGTCAGACTGGGATGGAAAAACAGTCCTCTGCCTGGTGGGCCAACCTGGGAACCTAGGGTTCCTAATGCAAATGCAATTAAAATTCCAAATCCCTCATTTACAAACAAGCCCTTGAGATCTGGGTTGCTTGTGTCCTTTTCTCAAAGACATTTCCATGGCAACTCCTGCTCTCCTGCCTGTCCTTCCTCTCCTTTTTCTCCTTTCTTCTCTTTTGCGTCCAAGCACCATGCAGCATGAGAAAAAGGCCCTGCATAGGATAGTTTTTCATTTCCTGGGGCCAGGAGATGGAGGGCTGTGCAGGATCCCCACCTACCCAGAACTGCCTGCATCATCTTGGTCCACAGAGCCACCTGTACTGGGGTAGGTGAGAGGCTACTGCATTCCATCTGGGAGTGCCCCACGGGTAGCCAGGGCCCACTCTGGAGGGGGAGACCCAGGCTGTCCAGGTCTGGGGTGCTCCACCTACTCCCTGGGACTCTGGCACTGCAGAGCTCTGGAGGAGCAGAGGCCTGGAGCAGGGCTGCATTGTTATAGCAGGCCATCTTCCTTTGGCTCTCCAAGTAACCTTCCATGAAGCACTGTACTTGAAGGGAGTTTTCTGCAATCAGAAAAATTGTCAGCCTCCAGCCTCCCTCTCAGTGGCCAGTGGGTGCACCACAGGGAGGTGTGGGCTGGAAAGCACAAAACAACCTGTCCCAAGTCTCAGGTCTCACCACTATTTAGCAGCAGAGCTGGACGGTATGAGTACATTTTCCTGATGTATTTCCACTCATCACTTTTTTTTTTTTTTTAAATCCATTTAGGACAGACAATACAGGGCCTACAGGGTCTCACTATGTAGATGGAACTTGTAGTGATCCTCCTGTTTTCAGCCTCCCAAAGTGCTGGGATTACAAGCATGCTCCACCATGTCCAGTCTCAGTCACCGTCCCAGCATGCCCGGCAGGGCTGGCACAGCATGCCGGAGAGATCGAACTGGCTGCCGCGCTCTGCTGAAGCAGGAGCTTTAGTCCACTGAGCTATCAGGCTGACCCATTCCCCACTACTTTTGGTCCAGTTGGCACAGGGCCCAGCTTTATGAGGTCCTTGGAGAACTAGAATGTTCCAAGCTAGAATGGGAATATGAAAAAAAAGTTGAGGTTTTAACCTTGTCCTTCCAAGTGAAATCTTAACTCAGTTTCTATAGAGCTACTCTTCTAAAAATGAAGGAAAACAACACAAATTACATGTATTTATGATGATACATAAATCATGAGCTGTGCATATACATGCATGTGTAGGTTATACATATGCATACTAGCATCTAACTGGGAATTGTAGCTGTGTGATACAGTATCCGAAGAGAGGCAGAGGGTGTGTGCAGAGACAAACCAGGCTTTCTCCTCTGTGCCTGGACAGCCAGCTGTCCCCGCAGAGTCTTCTCAGTCTTTCCAAAGATGATCATGCTTATCCCATTCTTGTCCTTTTCATCCCTGTTGATGTTGTTCCGAGTGTTGTCAGTAAATACACAGACTCTGGAAGGAGTGAAGCCAGTTGACTGTCCCCAGATGAGCCTGGCCCCCTCAGGTGTTAAGGTACCCAGCCTGCTCCTGCCCCAGGTGCAAACACAGATGCTGAAGGCCGTAGTTACTCCTGTCTCTGAGGTCTGTGTGTTTCCTGGGTTACAGAATCTTTGACCCTCCCACAGACCTTAGACATCTGCACTAGAAAATGAGAGGGTTGGTGATGATATGCTCTCGAAGATCCCTGTTAGCTCAAATCTCTACAATCCTATTATCTACTTCATGCGCTGCTTCTCCACTTAAAGAAATTAAGAAATAGAACAGTATTAAGGATAACAGCTCATTTCTGGGCTGAAGGATTTCAAAGGCATTTCTAGATGGCAAGCAAAATGGAACTTGAGTTTGGCTGTAGTTTTCTTGCTAAAGGCTCCCCTCCCAGCCCCAGCTCCAGCCCCTTATGTGTGGGGACATCACAGGGAGTCATAGGCTCTGGGCTTGAGGGTAAATCCAAGAGGTCAAGCAGGTGGGGACAGAAGCTTTTCTCTAAAGCCAGTCTTCTCCACTGACAGTTGTGAGCTGGGTCTAGCAAGCTCTTGGACTGGGTTCTTGGTAAGGCCTTCAGGATTTTGTGAGAAAGCTGATTTCTACCTGAATTTCTTAGGCCAGAGCTACTGCCTGAGAGCCAGCTAGGCAAAACCTCAGGGTGCCTCTGAGGAGAATAGACTTTTGACTTTGCAGAAGAGGCTTAACTTAAGTGGAGTGAGTTGGAGCAGTGTATAGGGAGGCCTTGCAGGCTCCAAGCAGCTTGGTCCACTCATTAGCAGAGCTCTAGATTTCCCTTGAACCTCTTCTATGTAGAGCTAGGGTTTTCTGTTTTGTTCTTGGAAACCAAAGTCATAAATGCTACTCAAGTGGGTAGGGCCCTAGCCAATCCCCTCTTGCTTAGACTAAGAAGAACCTCCAAGCTGTGTTATTTATCAACATAGTGTATCTCAGCTGTGGCCAGCAACCGTTGGGAGCCTGCTTCAGGGTAGAAATGGGTGACCTGCAAGATTCATACCAAGTTGAATTGTTCTTGTGTAGATAAACTGAGAGTATTCAACCAGGTTTTCTTTCCCACAGTCCTTTCTGATCATTTCTTTAAAGTACAGAAACAGCATGCTAGGGCCAAGGGGAGCCTCAGAGAGATTTTACTTCATTTTGGAAACTGTGTGTCAAGCGGAAGGAAGACTCATAGGACAAGATAGTAGCAAAGGGCAAGCCAGACTCCAAAGATTTTATGTGGAGTCCAGGCAGATCCTTCCACACCTGCAAAAAAAAAATGCAGAGTAGAAGATAAGTGGGCCTCTCTGGCCCCAAAGTGGGAGTTCAGCAGGGCATGCTTTTACCTCATTTGCTCATGACAGTCTTCCCAGTGCCTGGCCCAGTGACTACAAGAACATTCCTCCTCCTCTGGTCTTTGACTAAGGCTTCTGAGGGAGCTGGCCTCATTCTGTGGCCTGACTGTAAACACCTCCAGGGCAGGGGACATCTCTCCATGGCTTGGATTCCTTCAGACTTTCTGAGCAGAATTAAAGTGGTCACACGAAACAGTGGATTGCTTGCATCTGAGTCCCACACTCTGTTCCTAAACCTCTCTTCTAAGGACAAAAGCTTTCTGAGGATCTTCTTGCCCTCCTCACCCCCTACCTGTGCCTTTCTTCTCTAGCCAAGTTTGCTTGGGCCAAAAGTCCACAATGTTTTCCAGCATTAAACAGGATAGATTTGGATGTGGTCTAACAAAGGCTGAAATCAAGAGTTCCAAAGGCAGATCATTCTCTAAAGAAACCAAGTAGGGTTCATGTTATGGCATTCCCCAGAGCACTTCATGGTGTCTGTCTCACACATAACTAAGGTATCTACCTGGCATGTGACTTCAGGCTGCTACCCTGACCCCTAATTGTAAGATTCTCCCTTCTATTTTCTTCTCAATGCTTGGATTTTAGGATTGTTTGGATTTTATTTCTTAAAAGGCAATCAAAGAAGAGGCCCCCATGGTGTCTCCACTGGTGACTTCACAAAGTTGTTTGGGTCAGCTCTGCCCTTAGGTGCCCTCTAACGATCTGTGCTCATAGCCTGGTTGGAGGCGGTGCTTCCTGAGGACCACATGGTCCCTATGAGCACAGAAATACTAAGAAAACCAGCTCAATAAATTCTTCCCAGCTCCTTCTTTTGGGGCTGGAGGCCTGCAGCCTCAGCAAGTAGCTGATGGATGGGCCGAGTTTCCTGGAATTTCAGGGTAGAAAAAGAAGTCTGAACCAGGATTTAAGACAGCTGGGCCCTCTGGGTGAGGCTGGGCTCCTCCCAGGCATTCAGAGGCCTGTCTCTCAATGGTAGAAAAGCTGTAGATCTCTGATGCCTCTGGTTCTGCTATTCCCAGTTGATAGCCTTCCCTGCTTCTCCTGCCACACCCTCTGTAAGCAGCTTCTTGCTTTCTTGCTGGAGGAGTGGGATAGAGTTCTTTGGAATCAATCTGAGTTGGAGAGGAGGAGGTGCATAGCAGGTGACTCAGTGCAGGCCTTGAGGCTCCCAGGTGGGCTCTCCCAGCACTGCCTACCCACAGCCCTGACTCAGGCTCATACAGGGTCAGGAGTCCAGGGATTCTGATGTTGATCTCTAGAAGTACCTGTAGTAGCCTTTTCTACACTAAGAGCAGAGGTACTTATTTTGTCCCCAAGAATGCTAGCTCTTCATATATATATAGAAGTCTCCGAGTTTGAGATCTGGCTGGGTACTTTTTCATTTTATTATTTTATTTTATTTTGCGAGACTGGGGTTCGAACTCACGATCTTGTACTTGCCAGGCAGGCACTTGTGCCACGGATACTTTTTCATTTTATGACCATTTTATGATCTGATTTTATTTCTGAGTTCCCAAGTCCATTTTTTGTTTTAATTTGCAGTACTGAGGATTGAACCCAAGACCTTCACGCTGAACTACATTTTTACTTTTTATTTTGAGACAAGCTCTAAGTTGCTAAGTCACTCAGGCAAGGTTGAAGCTTGTGATTCTTCTGTGACATGGACATGAGCCCTTCTGCAGGAGCAGAGAGAAACAACTGACAGCAATGACCATTGTCTCCACTCTCTGGTCCTATGCCTAGCCTGGCCTCAGGAGGCCTTCTTGTTTTTCCTACACATCTCCCTCAGATGTTGAAGTTCATTTCTTTATGAGCCCAGGAAACTTGGTGAAGGATCAGGAGAGTCACTCACTGGGCTATTTGTGTTCTCACTGAATGGGACAGTAATGTGACTTCTTCATAGGACCATGATTACTATATGTAGGAGTTACCGCTAAGAGGAATAGTAGGATTTCTGGAAACTTTCTAACCTGGGAGAAAGACATTGTTTTCTGAGATAGCTTGCACTTAGCTCTGCCTTGAAATCTTTCTCTACCTTTCCTGGTGCTGAGATTAGGAGACTCCATTTTTCCTATCACCTCTGTGATTATTAGTACACATATATGGGCTAGCCACCATAAGTCAAGGAAGCAAGAATACACAAGGGAGAGAAGATCTAAGTTAAGTAAAAGGCCCCCTATGTCCTGCTAGAAAGAGTAGGCTTTCTAACACTGGCTTAAGGCCCAGCCCTCCCATTGGGCTTCTGGGATTCATACCAACAGGAAATTCATCATATACTTAATTTCCAAGAAAAAGGAAATAAATCAAAACAACACTATCAACCTTACAAAGCAAACCCAACAGGCAGACACTGAGGCTAAGTGGATGAAAGGCTCCTGCTAGGCTGCACATCTGCTGGGAGATGTGGAATCTCTCCTTACAGTTGTAGAGTTTGGGTAGTTTCCCTGGAGCCTTATGGAATATTTAGCTTTTCATTCAGCTGGTTCAATCCTACTTCCTCTCCCATTCCTGGCTGTCATACCTACCTCTCCAGATGTTGGGTAAACAAGAAGACCCCTGAGGTTTCCATCTGCCTTAAAATTCGACAATTCAGTGATTCCTAGGAGACTGGGATTGGAGCTGAAACTGAAGAACTGTGTTAATGTTCAGCATGGAGGCAGGGAACAGTTTGTCTAGAACAGTGACCTGAAAAGGAAGCAGCTCTTGCTCAGCAGAGAAGTGGCTGTGGTTCTGTGTACTGTGCTAGAACCTTCACTGGTGTTCTGTGAGGAAGAGTAGAAGTGGTTACTGGAGAGCAGAGGGGTCCCCTAATCAGATGGTTTCAGTAAAAACGTAGGCCTCAATCTGGGCTTTAAAACTCTCCTTGCTTAACATTTTCGGGAAAGTTGTATTTTTTCTTAATGGCCCTTGGCACCACACTCTATCTAACTGGTCTTGGTTTCCCACTAGCAACCTGTGACCTAGTACTCTAGTTGAGACCATACCCAGATCTCTGGTTAAGTACCATACCCAGGTATCAGGTTAGAGGCATGATCCCCCAAGTCTTCTTGGCAAGGGAATCTATGCAATGTTTTAAGTAAGCCAAATTGCTGGGCTCAGTACAGCCAGCCTGTGGCACAGCAGGTGTCTGCAGTTCGGCCATCTTCTACGTGGTTTCCAGTGGAGGTTGAGAATTACTTCCTGAGGTCAATACTCTCAGCATGTGATCTCCTAGGTACCACCTTCACCTGGGGGTTTCCTGGTCCTCTCTTAGAACTATTGGATTAGAATCTCTGGGTGACACCTGAGAATCCACATCAGTAATTCTGAGGCATACTAATAGTGGGGAACCAGGGCTCCAAGGCTCATCTGCTGCCTTGGACAACTCCTGTGTTTGCTGGAATGAAGAAGTCCTTCCCAGTTTAAGTTCATTGCAAAATCAGTAAGTGGTCATTTCCAGACATAAGTTGGACCTTCCTATCTACATCTATCCATTGGTTGAGATTGACGTAGTGTATGCCTAAAGAGAGAATAAAATACATTTGATGAAGCACACACTCTTTCTTCCTTCCCACTCTTCTCTGTTCATATCACCATGGCAAACATTTAGGGCCTCTACATTTCTAGGACAAGTCCTGGTCACAGGATCCAGAAGCAGGAAGCACCTCATGAGTGTTTCCGGCTTCCCTATGGGCAGAGATCCTGGTCAAAGTTTGGCCTGGGATTTGTCCCTGGCTTCTTGGTCCATTCAGAAGAGGCTGGCTGGACTTGCTCCCCAGGCAGTGGAGCTCTGTTCTCTTCAGTGCCGCGCTGTGGAGTTGTGTCCTGCTCAGCTTCATAGTAAATCATGAAGCAGTTGCTTCATGCCATGCCTGGCTATGAATAAAGAAGGGAGACAGAGAGTGTGTACTGAGTCCTGTGTGAGGTTTGGGATTATAGTCCAAAGTGGAAATACCTAGGTTCAAACCCCAGCTTTGACATTCACTGGCTATGTGTCCTTGGGCAAGCTTTTTGACCTCTTTAAATCTCAATGTCTTCATGTTTAACACGAGACAATGATAACATGTAGAGTTTAGAACAGTACATGACACTGAACTATCATCATTTCTATTTTCTAGGCCCTGTGGTACTTACTTGGTTTGTTTGATCTCATTTAATTGTGATTTAGTGATATTCTGACATCAAGAAATTATGGTCCAGGGCTGGCGAGATGGTTCAGTGGTCTAAAGCGCCTGCTTAGGAGGGCTCAGGCGACTGCGGGGACTGCAGTTCGATCCCCGGCACCACATGCTGCGCCAGCGCCACCACCAGGGCAGGCTGAGCCAGCCACAAAATGAATAAATAAAGAAGCAAACAAACACAACAAGCAAACAAATAAATAAATAAATAAAATTAAAAAAAAAAGAAATTATGGTCCAGAGAAATGAGGCCATCTGTACAAGTTCACACAACTGAGTGGCACAATAGGATTTATTCGAATCCAAGCTTCTGTAACCTAAAAGTCCACCCCCGCATGTGGGTATTGTGTAAGAAGCAAGAAATCTGCCATTTATCAAGAAGCAGGGTGTGAATGTTCATACCCTTGAGCCAACTGGGGAGTATTCAAGATGGCAGCATCCCCATGGGCAGAGTTTAGGCCAGGGCAAACTTTACTGAGACTTGGTGGAAAAGCAGGAGAGTAAGGCTAAGGAAAGGGGTGAGAGGTAGGAGCTCCCGAGGTAGGAGCCTGGCACGCATGTGTGTGTGTGTGTGTGTGTGTGTGTGTGTGTGTGTTTCTGTACTCGTGCTTGTATGTATACATGCACACGTGTGATAGGAAGGACAGAATGGGAAGAAATCAATGTGGGAAGTTGGGGGTGAAAAAAGATGACTTCCAGAGAATGTTGAAGGCCCAATTGAGGGTCAGAGGAGGAGACAGAGGCCTCACAATCCCTCCATTGGACAGTGAGCTGTTGTTTTAGGGGAGGATAGAGTTCCCCTCCCCCACTCAATAGAGATTTAGCCTGATGATTTTGGCCTGACAATATCCCCTTTTTGAGGTGGGAGTGGTTTTCTAGGTCACCTCACTTTGTTCAGTCCAGCTTTTTTTCCAGTTTCCATTGGGTGAGTAAAACTTCAGTGCACATCTTAGGAGGTTGGGGAGACTTCGTGTGCTTTTCCTTCATAAATCTTTGCATCAGGGTATAGCCCTGCCCTGCCCCTGTGCACTCATCTAAGTACAAATCAACACCAAGAAACATTTCCTGAGAGAACTGCCAGCTCTTTACCCCTCACCCCAACCCCAGACTTGGAGATGATTCTGAGAGGGTCTTTGTGGGGAGAGGAGCTTCTTCATGATAGCCCACCCACCCATGCACACCTCCAAGGGAAGAAGCTGGAAAGGGCCACAATGTTCTGCTTCCTCCAGAGCATCCCTTCCCAGGATCATCTACTCACTGAGGTTCCCACTCCTAACCCTGTTCTGCCATGGACAAGGACAGGGAGAAAGCATTACTGCCATTTTACATATAAGAAAAGTGAGCTAGGCCCATGGCATTCACATCTGTAACCTCAGCTAGTTGGGAGACTGAGGCAGGAGAGCTCAGGCTGACTTGAACTATTTATTTCTTTATTTCAGGATGGGGATTCAAACTCACAACCTTGCACTTGCCAGGCAGGCACTTGTGCCACTGAGCTATCTCCCCAGCCCCTTGACTTGAACAGTTTAGTGGGACCTTTTCTAAACAAAAAAAAAAAAAAAAAAAAAAGAAGGGCCTGAGATATAGATCAGAGAGCTTATCTAGCAAGTATAAGGGCCTGGATTCTATTCTATTCCATGTATTGCAAAAAGAAAAGACAAAAGGAATGAAAGAGGAAAAAGAAGGAGGGAAGAGAGGAAGATTGAAGTTAGGAAAGAAAGAAAGAACAGAAGAAAGAAAGAAAGAAAGAAAGAAGAGAAAGAAAGAAAAGAGAAAGTGGAGGCCTTGAAATACTTTTTCTATTCTTGGTTTAGGGAAAAAATCATACTACCCCTTCTCTATCTCTGATCCTGGATGGGCAGGTATGGTGAGGGCTCTACCCCATGCCAGATGCTAAGAAGATCCAGGGCCAGGTTAAGATGTCATCTCTGTCATTCTCTTGAGCCACTTCTAGGTGACAAGACTCAAGAGACAACTGCGATGTGACAGAGGTCACATATGACTGGATATCCCAGACAGCAATGCAAGAACAAGGTCCATGAGCTGTTGGAGCTTAGGGAGCAAAATGCCAGTGGGGGATTGGGAGGTACTAATGGGAACCAAGTACAAGAAAGGGCAAATTCTGGAGAAGTGAGGTCAGAAAGACAAGAATGAACCTAGCACGTCCCTGGCCAACAATGGGGCCCATTGCAGGGAGGAACATGGTCTCCCGTGTCGGGGAAGGGCACTGCAGGATGGGCCAGGGAGATGACTGACAACAAAACTCCACCTGGGGGATAGCTCAGGCCCATGCTCTATCCTCAGTGCTCTCCAGTGAAGGGAGAAGTTAAAGGAGAGCTGACATTTTGGAAAGATTTCCAACAAAGAGAATCTTGAACAAACAGGTTCTTTATGACAGCTAGATGATATCATGGGCACCAGCCCCCATCTGGCATCTCTTACCCAGCAGGAAGCAGCTGGTGGCTGGAGGGTGGCTGGTAGGTTCTCAAGAGCTGCAGTGTGTCATACTCCAGCAAGGCCCAATTCAGAGGCACTCACAGTCCTCACACAGGGCCCCTCATGGAGTGTTTCTCAAGGCGGCAGGGTGGAGAGAGCCTGGCTAGATGCTCAGATGTGCTGACACCACCCTTGCTTCCTGTGAATGTTGAGGCAAAGCCATTCCAGTCCTGGGAGGACTAATAGCTGGGAGCCACTAGCCTGTCACCACCACACCCCTGTGGGGACCCAATGGAATAGTGCACAGGACAGCCTGGAAAAACTGCTTTGTGGCATAGAGGATACCCTAGTCATGTCCAGCTTCCCTGTGTGAGGCCACCTGTTAGGCACACTGTAAGTTTGCGTCTCTGTTGCCAGCCTGGATGAGAGGGTCGCCATGTGGAGAACAGAGCCCATGTCACCACACTAGCATGAAGATGTCTGGACTCTGAGCCTGGTCTGGTGTTGTGTGGACTGGCTTGAGGGGTTGGTGGGGCTGGGGTCTCCTTTTGGGACCTGGGGGTGGCAGCAGTAGTAGGGAGCTGAGCCTTGCCCTACTTGGGCTGCAGGAATAAAGTCTTCTGTTGCTTCTGGCTGTGCTGTGTTAAACCCTGTGTAGCTTGAGAGGCTCAAATCCACATTTCCCTTATTCAAACCACACTGCAGTGCTGTTATGTAAGGGCTGTGTGATGTCCAAGAAGCCACTGGGGGCAGAGGAGAAAGGAGCTTCCTCATCGCTGTGCCTTCTACTTTCCCTTTGTTTTCCATAGCCTCCTAATGGCACCACCATCAGCCCTGGTGACTGAACGGGACCCTGCTGCTTGGAAACTGGAGCTGCATGTGTGTATGTAGGGTAGGAGGATATGCAAAGGGTGGGGCAGACACTCCCAAGGTGGCAGGGGTCTCATCCCCCTTCTCATTCCACACACCAAGGTGAGCAGAAGAGCGTGTGCCCCCTTCATGGCCCACTCCCCGAAGGCCCACCAGAGTGCTCTCTGTCAGAAGCCTCTAGCAGCATCTAAGGAATGGAGCTTGACACTGGGAACAGAACAGTGCATGTCTCCAGAGCTTAGAGTTCTTGCTAAGGTCTCACCGGGTCATTCTTCCTCATACTGGGTAGGAAGGTGAGGAGCAGAGGGCTCGAGGGATTGGGCTAGAGTGATGCACTGACCAGCAGGTTCTCTCCAGGTCTTCTGACTGCAGCATACCCCAGAGTCCTTGGGAAGAAGCACCAGTCTAGCTGGGTGCATCCCACTGTGATGGATGCTTTTCTGGCCATGGCTGACCCCTTGAAAGGGATGCAGTGATGAGAGAGAGGCACTACTCGGACTCCAAGGCCCCTGCTAACTTTCAGGATGAGTGGCTCCAGGGGCTCCATGAACAGCCACCACTGTGTGACCCTTTATGGGCCTTCCCAGGACTGACCCTACTTGAGATCATCGAGGGAGTGGGGCAGCTGCTGTTCACATCACGCCCTGAGGAAGCAGAGCTCAGAGTGGCTCTGTGCCCAAAGGAGCAGAGTGGGGACTCTGGGCCTCACTGAGCCTTGTGAGTGCCGGAGCCCTGAGCCCCCGGCAGCCGCCAGCTTTCCCAGAAGCAGATGTATGGTGGCTCCCACAAAAGGGCTGTGTGGGGCACGTGCTGCAGTTCCCATGGCAAACCCAGACCCTGCGTGCTTCTAATTAGTCCTGGTGTTCTTTTCTTCTTCCTGGGTTTGAGTGCAGCAGGCTGGCGGATTCTTGTCATCCTGACCGTACTTTGCCTCCCACCCGAGGTCCCCACAGGGAGTCCTTCTTGCCAACAAGGACGCTGGGCCCAGGCAGTAACGTGGGTCCCTAAGAGATTGGCGAGAACCAGATGACTTTTGTTCTACTAAAGTGGTTTTATTGTAGTAAGATAATATTTTATAGACAATGTATATTTTCATGTTTTTACTCTTTTTTCCCCTGACCCCAGGGTCTTCCTTTGAGCTCCATTTCCTGGCTGTTGTTTTCTCTTTTTCATTTTTGTTTTGACCCAGCATCTGGGTAAGCCACTAAGTTGCTCAGGCTAGGCTCAAACTTGCAATCCTCCTGCTTCCGGCTCCCAGAGTGCAGACACTGCAGGTGTGCTCCACAGTGCCCAGCTCTATTTTAATCATTTTTAAGTACCACAATTTAGTGGCCTTGGGTACATTCACAGCGTGGGGCCACCTTCTCTATCATCCATCTCCAGAACCCTTCCCATCATTCCAAACCAAAACTTTGCATTCGATAAACGCTTAACTTCTCATGCCTTCCTCCTTACCCTGGACCTTGGTTCTTCTTTCTGTCTCTATCAGTTGCCTCCCCACTCAGACCCTCGTGTTCATGGACTCATACAGGTTTGTCCCTTCTCGGGCCTTGCTTATTTCCTTCAACATACTGTCTTTGAGATCCATCCATTCTGCAGCAGGCATTGGAACTTCCTTCCCAGCCAGGTGGCTTCTCCTTTGTTCTGATTTTTCAGTTTTCAGACCTAAACGAGAGACAGAGAGAGAGACAGAAACAGAGGAAGAGAGAGAGGAAGAGAGAGGGAGGAGAGACAGGCCCCGGCCAGACCCCCAGGTTCTTCTAGCCCAAGTGGGGGCCCAGAGATAGTGCAGTACCCTTTACCTGGGAGACTTGGGGCCCTTTCTTACCTCACTCAGGCTGGGCTTATCCACTCCTGCCCGAGTCTCTTCTGGCACCTGGGGAAAAGCCCTGCTGCCTCTCCTTACCTTGAAGCCCCTCACTACTCCCCAGCCCCTCTGAGCTGTTGCGACTCCATTCTCTTCCGTAACCCAGTGGCCTCATCTGTAAATCAGGTTGTGTCACCGTCCTTCCTTTTCATCAGGAATGACTTGTTCTGAGTGCTGTGTGCTTGGCCACTGGTATTAACCACTGCTCTGTGAGTTGCTGCTGTTGGGCTTGGCCATCCTGGGAGTTCCATGTGTCAGGCCACTTTTAGTTCCCAGGAGATTAGCGTGCAGGTCAGACCACATTGTAGGTCAGGTGGGAAGGATATCGGGGGTAGGAGCGTGGGAGTAGCACAAGGGGCAGAGGACATTTTGGATCCTTTAACTTCATCCTGGCAAATAGACTTGCTTATACCAAACAGTTGTGTGTTTCTGGTAGTTTAGGGCCTTGTGCTTAGGGCTTGGAAAGTAGCAAAGGTCAGCCAGGATGTGGAAGAGCTGACAAGGGCCTGGCACCTTCTCTGGGACGAGAGTTTCTATAAAGATAGAAGTTCACAAAAACTTTGTATGTTCACAAAAAGGAAGATGGGCTCAGGATGCTCAAGGAGCAGTACCCAGGACAACATCCAGAATATGGTGGAGGCCACAGCCTGGGCATGGCCTGCCCAGTGGGCCATGGTCCTAGGAAAGAAAGAGATGAGTCTGGCCATCGAGAAAGCAGAAGCTGAAGCCTATCAGGGAGGGGCTTTTTCCCAGGGGTCTTTGGAAGCCCTTCACAGGTCCTTAGCTCCTACCTGTGTGCTGCACCATTGGACCAGATTTTGTGGGGTGTTACAAACCATGCCTCTGTGGCTTAGAAAGGAATTACTTGGGGGGGGGGGGCCCAAATTCCGTTCACTTCAAAGTCATTCAGTAACCACTGGTTAAGAATCAATCTTATAGTGAGATTGTGAGAAAATCAGAGGCAAAACTAGCCTCCACCCTGGGCAGCACCTGGGCTGCAGGAAGAAGTTGTTGGGCTTGACCCAGGTGCTAAGAGGTGTTTAAATGTGGCGGTTGTGTCTAACTCCAAGTCCCCACATGGCCTAGTTGTGGGTTATTTTAAATAGTGAATATATTTCTATGCAATCTTTAGAAGGCATAAAATGTGTCACATTTAAATTTATGTCTTTAAGCTGGGCATGGTAGCACATGCCTGTAATTCCAGCACTTGGGAGGCTGAGGCAGGAGGATCGGTGCGAGTTCGAGACCAGCCTGAGCTACAAAAGTGAGTTCAAGACCAGCTTGAACTGCATAGTGAGACCCTGTCTCAAAAAAGAAGACAAAAAAAAAAAAAAAATTACGTCTTCAACAAATAGCTTTTTTTTTTTTTTTTTTTTTTGTGGGACAGGATTGAACTCAGGACCCTGCGCTTGCCAGGCAAACACTTATTCTACTGAGCTATCTCCCTGGCCCCTCAAATAGCCTTTAGTAAAGAGAATTTTTCCTAAAGATGAGACTGGAAATTGGAGACTTAACAGATAGCCTTCTCCCCTTGTCCTTCCTTTCTCTCTCTTTCAATAAGTGCTGACTGGAGCATGCTCTGTGCCAGGCATTGTGCTACACTCAGTGAATGTGTGCTTCCTGGTGAGGTGAGAGGGGCAAACAAACAGAAGACGCTGCTGCCAAAGCCCCCAGTGGCTCTGTAGGATAGAAAAGAGCCCATAGGGGTAGGGGCTTCACTCCCATCCTGGGCAGAGATGCTTGGAGCAGGTTTTCTGGGAATAAACACTATACTTAAGATACTAGCATTGGTCAGATAAAGGGGAGGTAGTTGAGGTAGGGAGGTGGAAGGGGGTGTCAAGGAGAGAAAAGGCACATTAAATTCTAGGAGATAAATGTCCCGGAGGTCAGAGGAGAGTGAAATTCATTTTCTGTAAGGGTAGGTATGTGGGAGAAAGATAAAGGTTCCTTACCAAAGTTGCTCTTAGGGTCACTGTGGCTGAGTGGGAGTTTGCTAAGCAAACGTTGAGAATGTTTTGAGCAGAAGAAGTGGCATGAACTGATAATGTAACCAATACTTAGGTGTGAACACAGACCGCCATGTCTAGGGCAGAGTACGAGAGTGGGGCTTGCATAAGCAAGCACCCAAGGTGGACTGTGAGAGGTGCTGGGCTGTGTGGGGCAGTGGAGCAGCAAAGACCACGAGGAGGGCCAAGAGGCCTGGGGACGATGGGACGAGTTGGCAGTTTAGGAGCTGCCGGGCCAGAGGGACAAGACCCATGGAAGATGACTACAAGGTTTGAGCCTGAGCTTATGGCTCTGCCAGCTGCTAAGGCAGGTTCCAGGAATATGTCAAGGGACACCTCTCCGCCAGCCATTTATCCACTTGTATTATGAGGGGAACAAACTTGAGGTGCTGGGGTTCCAAGTGAGGTAAGGACCTTGCACACTGCCTGGGGTAACCCGGCTTGGGCCTGCATGGATCCACCTAGTAGTTTCTCCGTTAGCCCATATTATAGATGAGGAAACTGGGGCGGGGTAGCTGAGTGTAGTGAGGGTCAGTGCCAGGGCTGGAAGCCAGGCTCCTAGACTTTTCAGCCTGGCACATAACCTTCAGCACGTTGAACCCTCCAAACACTGTGGAAGAAGCAGGACCGCATTCTGTAAATGCCCATCTGAACTGGAAGAGCTGCAGGAGCTCCTGGAAAAGCACTGAGTGCTGTGTCTTCACCAAGGACATCTAACCTGCCCACCCTCGGTGCTACAGCCAGTGCAGCTGGATGAATAAGCAGCTTAAACCCCCCCCCCACCCAAGGGAGGGCTCCAGGGCCCTGTATGAGCTCCCCTGCCCCTCATTAGGACTGCAGCAGGGACAGGGGCTGCACCCAAGGGCAGCACTGGCATCTGCTCCCCAGGAGGTGCAGACTTGGGGACACTGAGGGAAAGGGAAGGCTTGGTGTCCTCAGTCCTCACTAGAAGCCCTTGCCCCAGCCTCTGATTTTACCCTGTGGTGAAGAAGAGTTGTTCGAATGCTGTTGTCCTTGTAGGTCACTCAGTCAGGGAAAACCCTATTTACTCTTTCTGGGAGGCATGGAGTCTAGACGCTTTTAAACTCTTTGAGCCTACCTGTCCCACTTTGACAAACCAAACTCTCTTATGTCACTCAACTTTGAAAATTAGAGCAAACCCACTTCATAAAACAAAGAACTGGTTCCTTTTCAGGATGTATACCTCATCCCTGCAGATCCTAGAAGCGTGTATGTAGCTCATCCACTGCCAGATGGGGTGGTGACCACAGAGAGGTTAAATAAGTTCTCTGAGGCTACCCAGTAATTTGGCCTCTCGTCAGAGCCATTGTCCCACATCTTTCTCCTCACTCTTTCTGAGTCCACCAACCCTACATGGCCAAGTTCCTCTTTTAAGCCATCCGCAGAATTCTTCTCATTACCAGGGTCCTTCCTTCTCCATGGAGAAGCTGAGGCTGCCACCCTTGGGTGCCAGACAGGTTTCTGAGTGCACAGGAACACACAGCTTTGGGACCCCTGAGGGAGGAGGAGGAATGTGGTATGGGAGTTAGGATCAGGGTGCCTTCAAAAGGAGCTTCAGGGTGGCCCTGTGTGCATCTTTGTCCCTAAGCCTCTGCCTGCAAAGGAAGTCTGTGTGACTTTTCTGTCGCTGGGTCCCTGGATAGGGTGATTCCTACTGCTGGCCCCGTGTCCCATCTGTGTCTGCATCTCCAGTGGGACTGAAGTGTGACAGAAGAGATAAGGCTCTAGTCAAGAGTGCCCCACCCTGACACCCGGCTGGCTGCTGGTCTCTGGGTCTCCCTTGTGAGCTGTGCTGCTAGGAACTGCTTCTCTAGTGGGCAGAAGCCATTGGCCTTGAACCTCCACCTCTAGTGCTGCCCCTTGTCTCTCCCTAGCTTCTCAGGGGGCAGATATGGGTCAGATGAAGGCTCAGGGAAACTTGCTTAAAGTTTCAGAAATGAGAAGTGGAAATAGCCTGCTGTGGTGTGCATACTTGGAATCCCAGTGCTCCAGGATGCTGAGGCAGGAGTTCAAGGCCATCCTAAGCCACTTAGCAAAATGTTGCCTCAAAGTAAAGAAAAGGAAGGAATGTTGTTCAGTGTGAAGACTGAAGATTCAATCCTCAGTAGTGTGGGGAAAAAAAAAAAAAAAAAGAAAGAAGTGACAACAGCAGTGATACTATGACAGCAGTGATGGCATGGCAAATGTTGGCCAGTGCTTGGGCCGGGCAGGGTGCCATCACAGCATGCTGCCCAGCCTCTTGGGTCACACTCCACCCTTGTGGACCTGCTGCCTCAGGGACACACTGAGCTTGTTGCTGGGATACTGCAGAACTCACATGGGTGGGTGCTGAGTGCTGGTGACTTCCTGAGTGTCCGACTCCCAGTATTTGAGATTCTGGGGCCCAGCGCCCAGACTACATCCTAGGCTGGACACTTGCAAGTGGCCTGTTGACAGTCAAGAGTGGAGAGAGGATGGAGAGCAGAGCTGCCCCGGGCAGGGCAGGCGCCTTCCACAGGGACATAGCACCCTCCTTCAGCCCAGAGGAGGGAAGGAATGGAGGAAGACTGCACAGAGGCCAAACCCAGAGGCTCAGTCTCTTTTTTCCCCTCTGAAACAGGTCTGTGATAGAGAACATTTCTGATGCCTGAGAAGAAGCACATGCCTGATGTCCTTGGCCATGTGTGGCAGTGTGAGGCAGCCTTGGTCACTGCACTCTGCTGGGTCTCAGCTTCTCCTCCACCTGTGAAATGGGGACAATGCAATCAACACCCCCTCACCCCACTCCAAATGGGCAAAGTTAGCAAAGCCATTCTGAAGTGAGGTAACACTGCTTTTGCCACAAGTCAGGCTTGGAAAGAAGGCCAGGCCTGTCCTCTGTCAGTGAGGCCAAAGCCCGGTCTCCATCTAGGCTTGCTGTACCCTTCATGACCTCTTTGGAGTTCTTCTGCTTGGGGCTCAGCCCTAGGAAACACCAGACTGCTGTCTGCAGTCACAGGCCTGGGTCATCTCAACCAGACAGGCTATCCTGGCCTAGTCTTCCAAAGGCATCAGTTGCATCAGGGTGTTGCCACTAGTGGGATCTTCCTAGCTCCAGAGAGGCCTCCAGTGGGAGAAGCCAACCATTTAAGACCCTTGGGAGCAGCACCCTAAGGCAGGCTTACAGGTGCTGCCATGAGAAGTCCCCATGGCAGAGTTCCAGAAAAGTCTGGAATTTTCTCTTGTTCTCTGGCCCAACTTCCAGCCAGGCCTCAGCAGGGCCTCCTCTCTCCCTCGACCTTATGGCAAGGCTTTCCTCAGGCCCTGGGGACAACTGCATGGCTGGTGTGGGCCTTGTGCTATATCCATCCCAACATCCTACAGAGGGAGGGCTGGCTTTGAGGCCTTAGATTTTTAAGTGAGAGGCTATGAGAACTTCAGCATGGCTGTCTTCCCTTTGCTCTAAGGAAAAGGCCTGTGGAGGCAAGAGTCTCCTAGGCCATTGGCTGGGGAGGAAATAGAGTACAACCTACTCTGTCTGGGCCTTAAGACCATCAGACTCTGTCTGGCTGCAGGTCACTGCAGAGCACAGGGCCCAGGGTGGGCCCTTGCTGAGGCTGGGGCTGGGGCTGGGGCTGGGGCTAGGGCTGGGGCTGTGCTTTCAGTGACAAACCTGCTGTCTGCCTCCTCCTTCATTCTTCCCGTGGTACACATTTAATGTTTTAAAAATGAACACATCCATTGAGTGTCAGTGTCTTATTTTTCCATCATCAAAGGGCAAATTCTCTGTCTTCATGAATTTTGGCAGATGCTGCTGGCACCCTTGCATGTGACATTCTGGCATTCACAGTAGTCCTCCAGCATGTGTCCATCTCCTCTGAGGTCTGCTTTAGCCCCATGGGGCTGCATGGGTGCAGCACTCTCTGTCTAGGTGAAGAAAGAGAGGCTGCAATGCTTCCATGCTGGCAGGAGACTTCTTTCCCTCTAGGAAAGAAGGCAGAGCCAGGGCAGAAGCTGAGGTAGCCCTCCCACTCCCTGAGAGTATCCTTGGCTACGTGTGGGAGTGTGGGCCAGGCCTGGCTGGTCAGTATGCTGGGCCTCTGTGGCTGGATCTTGACAATTACCTTGTACATTGCTTTCTTTCACTGGGCTGGGCAAGGATCAGGCCAAAGGTCCTGCCAGGCTGGGTAGATGCCAACAGGGTGCAGTGATGTAGCAAGGGCAGTGAGAGATGCTTCATACTCCGTTCAGTTGGGGGAGATGGGTGCTGGAGCTGAAGATGTAAGACCAGTCCAAATTAGCATCAAAGGCAAAAATGCTAAGTGTTAAATTTATAGTTAGCTTACAAATATATAGAGATTTATTAAATTTGCAAATGAGGAACAAGAAGGATAATAATCTTGGTTGAAAATAGGACACGAAAGAAATATATGCCTGTATGTATATACACATGTTAATGGGGAAAGAAGGCTGGAATAAGATTACTTTTAGACACACAACTGGTTAGTGTCCAGGGGGCAAAGCCGTAACCTCAGCATTGTATTCTCCACTGCACACAAGCCATCAGGTCTGAATCAGTTCTCTGGTCACAACACTTAACTATAGAGCCTTGGCTTATCTTAGTAGGAAACCAAACAATGTTGTCTGCCTGGAAGGAGGATAACTCTCAGGCAGGCCTGTGAAGCCATGAGCCATCATGACAGGGGTTGGGGAGATAGCTTGGTGGCATAAGCACCTGCCTGGCAGGTGGTCCTGAGTTTGATCCCAGGTAAAAACAAACAAACAACCCAACAAAACCACTCTAAGGAAACACAGTTTCCCCTAAAGTAGTCGGGGATTAAAACAGAGGGATGCCAGCCAGTGAGACCTCCAGACAGTTATGACCAAGACTGAGACAGCACAGAGGAACTGCAGTCTCTGTCCCACTAGCAGCCCTGTCTCATCTGCTTGGTTGGGCCCCTCCTCCAATAGAACAAGCTTGGCACTTCATTATGGACCTGAGTCTAGAGACAGGAGATATCTAAGATGTCA
>PVKN010009292.1:0-23976 GCA_004027915.1 Capromys pilorides
GGCAGACGCGAACTTCAGGTCGTTCTGCGGCCTCCTGTCCTGACGCCCTGAGCTCCCATTTATTTGGCCGAGCAATCTATTAGCTGCTCCTGCAGCCCATGTGGGAACTGAAGCCAGCAGCCCGGGTGGGGGGCAGACGGCACCCACTGCATGCCCGGGAGCCTCCCCCACACCCTCGGAAGAACTTCCGCTTTCTGCGAGACGTGAACTCCAAGGAAAAAGACACATATGGAGTGAATACGGATGGTGAAGAGGTGCCACTTTTACAGTCGCTCTTCTGACCATCCGCCTCACACTGGAATCGTTCGCAGGTCTCCCAGTCGGCCGGGCAGCCCCCCGCAGGCCAGGTGCGCCGCATTTGGCCGCGCCGGCTCATTAGGGCACATCCCGCAGCTGAAAACTATCCCACTCCGTAGCACCCAATCAAGGGCTCTTTTCTTTTTAAACTCTCCTCCGCTCTGCTCTCTGCACATGGAAGCGTTTTGGACCTGAAGCCTGGGGCCTGCAGGGACGGGTGCTGGGCTCTCCTGCTGCCCACCGGCCTGGCTTTGATGTGGTCAGGATGCTCCCTCTGGTTCCTCCCTCCTGTCGCTGCCAGGGGCGGCCTCCCCAGGTAGCGGCTTCTCCCTCTCTTCCACAGGACTCGGTTTGCTTACCCCAACTCCGTCCTGAGCAAGGCACCCCAACTGGCAGGGGTGCTGGCAAGGTATGAAGCGGCAACCGTAAGGAGCGACGGAAGTGGTGGCCTCTGTCAGCACCCATTCTGCACCAGGTGGCGTGCTGAGCCCGCTGAGTGCACTGAATCGGGCGGTCTCACCGAGTGCTGACCTTGCTACCCTGGGCCCTGTGTCTGGATGGCAGACATGAAGTGCAGAGGCGAGCCGCCATCCCGGGGCAGCAGGGCTGTGAGGCGGAGCGCGGCCCAGACGCCCAGCCTGCTCCTGAGCACCTCCTCGCCTGTTGGAGCCAACGCTCACTGCCACGCACTGTATCTTCAGACAGAGGTCCTAGGTGTGCATGGCTCGGTAAATTTTCATAATCATAATCACACTCATAACACTTAGGTCCAAAAACATTCCCAGTGCCCTAGAGCCCTGTTCCCAGCCACACCCTCTGCACAGATTGTATCACAGGCCAACGCTGAGTTTGAGGGATCAACCCAGCATGCCTCCTCCTGGCTTCCCTTCATCGTCTTGTGTCACACGTGAGGTTCCCTATGCCGTGCATGTAGCAGTGGTTGATTTCTCATTCCTGCAGGCAGTTTCCATGTGGACACACCACAGGCACTGTGTCGTCAGCGGGCGGCTGTGACAACTGAGCGTTTGTGCTAAGCACTGTTGCTGAACCACACACCCGCAAACACAGCTGAGGAGAGGTGATTCTGACTCACGCTTCAAAGGGAAATCCCGGTTGAAGGGCAAGATGGGGCAGGCAGCCAGGAAGCAGGGAGGAAGAGGATGGCCGAGTCACACTGTGGTGACGCACTAGCGTGTGGTCTCCCTGTTGCCTCCTCCCCCAGCCCGAGCTCCAAGCTCATCTGTGAGGCTGATGCCTTCACGGCCCAGGCCGGGTGCCACAGCCGAATAGTGCTGCCCTGAGGATCGGGTCTGAAACCAAATATCTTCAGGGACACCTCCCATCTGAGCCACTATGAGGGCTGTGACACGCACTGGATGATCGCATGCATGTATGCACGCATGCACGCACGCACGCACATGGGCACGGACTGTGGGCATATGCAGAGAGCAGGGACCTCCAGGAATCTGGACCGTGTTAAGAGTGGCACATGGCTTGAGGGCGTGAGGGGCAGAAAGGTGCTTCTCAGGATCCCAAGCTGAAGCCCGCTATCTGCAGAAGCAGGTCCTTGCGGAAGCCAAGGTCCAAGTGCTCCTCAGCGTGGGCTGGGGCTCCTGTGAGCACAGCACCCGCATCAGCTCTCGCCGAGGCCTCAGCGAGAAGGTGGCCAACAGCAGCCCAGCGGAGCCCTCTCAAGACCCAACCCCGTGCCCACTGTCCACGTGGACTCCGGGTCTCTGTGCTACCGTGGGGCCACCCCTCCGTGGGATCTGTGGTGACAGCAGAGCACAGAGAAGCAGCCCAGGCCTCAGTGGGCCTCCTTGCTGTCTGGGTGCTCGCCACCACGAGGAGCCTGGTCTTGCCTCCCGGCCCTTCTGTGCTGCCACAGGTCAGGTTGGGGTTTGGCATGGACAGACAGAGGGACGGATGGATTTCAGCACTGTAGACCGAACCCAAGGCCTTCGGATGAGCTACATCCACAGCCTTTATTTTTTATAATTCTTAGACAGGAGCTAGGTGAGGTGCCCAAGTGGACTCAAAGTTGAGATTCTTTTGCCTCAGTTTCCTGGAGTGCCAGGATCACAGCCCTGTGCTACCATGCCCAGCTTGGTGTGCGTGATTTTAGTGGCCCTCACCTATCCCTGTGCCACTACATGCACAGCAAAAACTCTAACATGTTTTGTGGCTGGCTATAAAGAGCTACACCTATTACAGAAATGGGAATTGGACTGGTAGTTTCCAAAACAAGAAAATTAAACAAGAAAATTTCCAGCACAGAAGGGCCCGTTTATAAAGCAAAACTATAATAGGAGTGACTTGCCAATCTGTTGGGGTTTTTTGTTTCTGTCCTTTTGAAATATTTTTTCAGAAACAGCTAATCAAATGTAGTACCTGCTGGTTTCTGAAATTTGTCATTCTGCACCTGTCTGGGTTTTGTCAACCTGACAGAAGAGTTTGCCCTAAGGAGGTGTCGATCTGCATCCCATTCTTTCCAGGTCTTATGCGCTTGGAAATTCAGAACTTTCTAGGTTAGGCAGACTTACCTCAGAATGGTCAGGATGACTCTGGGTGTTTTTTTAGGAGAGGCCGACTTAAAGAAGTATAACCACTCAGCAGTAACAGAATTTTAAAGAATTTTCACTTGGTGAATGAAAAATATGAAGGAACCAAAACAAAGCCCCTAAACAATGACTGGGATCTGGGAGCCGTAGCGGGTGGCACGGGGCCCTGGGCTGCCGGCGCCTCGCTTTCCTTCCACTCACTCACCTGCCAGTGCACGGCTGCCTGTCTCCACAGCACAGATGAGGCTGTCCTTCACGCTGGCCGTGGGCGGCTGCTCTGACTGTGGGTGCAGCCCTGGGGGAAGGCTGATGGCTGTCCTTGTGAGCCCAGACCAGCGCACAGCACTGCAGGACAGCTGAGGGCGGGGTTCTGCCACCAGCACCGGCTCCAGTGCCCTGCCAGCCCAGGATCTTCGGAGGCACACAGACCTGAAGCGTCGCACACAGCCCCGCACAGCCTCGTGGATTGGTAGGCGCAGCTGTCCCAGAGAGCAGGAGCTGCAGCTCAGAGATCATCTCTCGTGACCACAACGACAGCAGGACTGGAATCTCCAAGCTAACGACTTTGACCGCTGCAAGGCTGGGTGGGAGGATGGAGCACTGTGCAGGGAGGGTGGGCACCACTGCCCTCTGGGGACTCCGTGTACCCTGCCCTGAGGTCACTAGTGGCTCTCACCATGGGCTGAGGTGTTTAACCAGCTGAACCTGTTCCTCAGCCACTTCTGAGTGGAGCCCGATTCCTGCAGGTATCTGACATCTAGTGATAATCTATGGGACTTTTCAAGGTGACGCACTGGGCTGGGAATGAAACTGCGGAGCACCACTCAAGACCTCTCCTGCTTCTATAAACAATCAGCCCAAAATCTACCTGGCTTCAGGACAGGAACAGTTAATAACAAATCGGAAACAGGCAAGGAAAGCATTTAGGTTAAGAAAGACAGGACCCGGAGGGCCAGAAGATGCCAAAATATCCAAAGTGATAAATTATATTCAAATACTTAATTAATATTTCACTGGATCAGGGAAGTCCCAAACAGTAGCAACTGAGTCCTGGCTTAACAGGGCAGGACTGCACTTATTGTACCCCACCAAGGTTAGTGCCACGAAGTCGGGGGAGTCAGGTGACCTGAGCTCTTGGGAAGCCGTGTCCCTCAGCCCCAGACACATCATTCCCTCCACACGTAGCTCAGCATGCTGGCCTTGACGAAAGTCACAGGACCCAGTCCTCCTCCAAGAGTCGAGACTGATGGAAGACGCCACGGCCACATGCCCCACGCGGGACTGGGGCAGCGCTGCTGCCGCGGCTCAAGGCTCCTCCTGACCAGTGCTGTCTGCTCAGTCGTCTCAGGTACAAGCAGCTTCTGTAGCAGCTCAGAAGCTCATCAGAGAAGACATCCCCGGGAGCAGGGACCGCCCTGGGCCCTCTGCTCTCCGGTGGGCTCCCGGCGGCCTCACTCGTTGTACTTGGACAGCTTCAGCCGGGGGATGATGTTCATGGACTGCAGCTCCTGGAAGAGCAGCTTGCAGGCGTAGGGGATGCGCAGGGAGGACACGTGGCACGACGACTTGCAGTAGTGGCACCTGGAACCCAAGGGGCAGTGTCAGGGGAGGGTGACAGCACACGGAGGCCTGCAGCGGGGCGCAGGCATCTGCTCCAAACCCCTCCTTGGGACCGGTTCTCCCTCCACTCCTGAGTGTCCAGTCGGACATGTACAAGTATGTGCGCCCGGCAGGCAGGACACAGCCACGGAAGCAGAGGGAAAAGGGAAACAAACTCCAGCGCCTCGAGTCTTACAAGCGCTGGGCTTGAGCCAGTCGCTGCATGGGTAAGCCTTTCCCTTTAGCAGGTAAAATATCTGCCTAAGAACTATCTTCAAAGAGCCCCAGACATCTGAATGAAAGAGCTCTCAGCGGTCCCATCCGTGGCCACATCGTCGACGAGCACCCAACGTGCCGGCCTGCTGCTCCGGGGAAGCGTGCACAGCTGTGCTGGTCCCCGCCACTCTGACGCAGAAGCAAGGCCGGAGGGGGCTGAGGGCAGCCGAGCCAGCACCCGTGAGCGTGGTGGCTGCAGATGCCGCACGAAGCGCCCGTCCTTAGCGTGTGCTGAGGACTCTGCGCATCCCCACGCAGTCCCCACAAGCACAGGCTCCTGACCCACTTGCTTGTTTCTCCACTCAGGTTATTGGCGCTGTTCCTTGAGGAAGGGCCAGGGCATGTACTTAGGCCTCAGCGACCACGCCCAGAAAGCCCCGAGGAGAAAGAGAGTGATTCCTTTCGGGTGCAGTCCAAAAGGGACCTCCCGACTTTTCATGCTGCCCTGTGTATGATAGCCTAGAGCAGGAGGCTCCTCTCAGGCCCAAGGCAAGTGGTTGTGAGGCTACTGGTGACCACTAGGTGTGCTAGTGGAGATGCACAGACACGCACTGACACGTGCGCAGGTGTCTGGGACACACCACGTGGCGAGAAAGCAGATGCTAAACAGTGTGGTCCTGGGAGACTTTACAAAAAGTGTATGTTTTTATTTTCTGCCGTTACTAAAATCTCTGAAGGGCTAATGATCTATTTTTTTAAAGGTAGAAATGAAAGATGTACAGGCAAACAAAGATGTACCATAGAACAGTCCTTAAAATGTTAACAGTGGGGCTGGCGAGAGAGCTCAGTGGACTAAGTGCCTGCTTAGAAAAGCACAGGAACCAGCGTTTGATGCCCAGAACCACAGGCTGCGCTGACCCCATCCCAGGGTGCGCTGAGCCGGCCACAGGGTCAGGGCCTGGTGGCGCATGCTTGTAATCCCGGTGCTGGGGAGGCTGAAACGGGAGGATCACTACAAGTCCGAACTGCACAGTGATGCCCTGTACCAAAAATATTTAAAAAAAAAAGGTGGGGGGTGTGAATAGTGGCCATCCTGGGTAATAGGAATTAATATGATTGTTGCCTTCTATCTTTTTGTAAGTTCTGAGGATCTTATAACAAGCAAGGATTATTTTTACAATCATCAAAATAGTTTTATTTTAGAGAAGAAAAGCAAGCACTAGAGCTGAGCATGGGGTGTGGAGCTGAGTGACCCTGCAGAAGCACAGAGGGGACAGAGCAGAGGCTGGCGCAGCACCTGACACACACCACGGCCTCGCCGGGGAGCAGGTGTGGCAGTCACATACACTGACAGTCGGGACTGCAGCCCAGAGAGCCCGCTGTCCGGAGTGCGCGCGCAGCCCTGCCTGCCTCAGGAGTCCTCTCACACCTCGGCCAGACCAGGACTGCAGGCTGAGCTGCCAACCTGCTGCTGGCCGCCTCCCAGGACCTCACACTCTGACCGCTCTAAGCTGTGTGAAGCCCTACGTGCCGAGGTTGATCTGGATGGCCTGCTGACCTTGGTACTACTGCCCTGTGCTCAGGGCTGCAGACGCCCGGATGCTGCCTCCATGCATGTGCACCGCATGTCATTCACGCACACATTACCTTGAGGAGGGTCCGGCCACTCCCACAGGTGGACACTTGACCTGAACATCAGTGAAGTCCACTGACTGTTGAGGACAAAAGCAGCCTAAGGAAGCGGCTGGGCTTCACAGAAGCAGGCAATGGCTGCCTCGTGCAACGTCCCTATGAGCTAATTATCTTAATAGGGCTTCTCTTTTGTGACTTCTACCTTCCAAGGAACAACAGTCCTGGTGTAAGCCCCCACACCGCAGGGCTTGGCTGACGTGCAAAGCGCCTGCAAAGCCGTCCCAAGGTTCCGAATGCTCTAATTACTGGGCCTCCACTGTGCAGCTCATTAAAGGGCTACTTCCTCCAGCCCACGCCTCTGGCTCCCGCCCCCACCCCCCCAAGCAGGCGCCCGCCAGGAGCAGGCGAGCATCATTACGCCCTCAGCCCAGAGCAGCTGGACCCCGGAACGGACTCAGACACTTGCTGCTGGCAACCAGAGAGGAATGGGCCACTCACAGCTGACCGCGGGCGCTAGGTTCTGTTTAATGACGGTAACGACCCTCCAACCACACCATCTGACCTAGCCCTTTCAGAAGACTTTGCACACAAAACACCTAAGACACAGCCTCAAATCCAGCACTGCCCAAGGGTCCACAGGCCAAGTGAGGCAGGACTGAAGCAGGGGCGGACGCACAGCGCAGAGACGCCAACTGCTGTGTACAGGTCTTCTGTGGGCACTGGTTTACTGGAGCAGCCAGCAGAGAAGGGCTTTCTGGAGGCCTAAGTGAATCTGCTTTAGTGCTTGCTTGCCTTCCATGGAGGAGGAATGCAAGGAGGAGGAACAGAAAACCAAACTATTTCTGAAGTTTCATGGCCCTAATTTTTAATGAAATAGCTCTTCTGTATCACTCTTTCAAGAGCAAGTTACTTAAAAATTCTTGTGCCAAATCTGAAGATTTAAGCATAGTGGGACTAGGTTCCTGGCATCTTCCTATTATGCTATTTCTTTTCTTTCTTTCTTTTTTAGTTACACAGCCCAGACTATGAAAAGCAAGCCCAATATGCATTTCAAAAGACGAATAGACATCTCAGGACTGAAACAAACCCCCATCTCATTGCGACAAGAAAGAGCGAGGCTTATTCTCAGAAGAATGTCGCCCATCCCTGCACCCTCATGAAAAGAACTGCAAGTGGCCACCTCTTCTGTAAGCTTCTAAGTGAAACCATTTCTCCACGGCAGGACTCGTCAACTTTTCCACACTAGTATCACAGAATAATTTACTAAAGGTCTGGGTGCTTAGCTAATGAGGGGTGCGCTGTGTTCCAAGAAGCCCCCTTGCCCTGAGTCTTGATTTGCTTTGTTCACCCAAGACATTGGCAGCTTGGAATGGCAAGAGTCTGGCTCTGACCAGAGGGAGGGCGGACGGGAGGGGCCGGGAACTCTGAAGCCCAATCAACGCTCACCTGCACGCCATCAACCCTGGGGAGGAAGAAGCGCTCCAGGAGCCCAGCTGGGAGGGCAGTCACGAAGCAGGGCGGTTCCCCGTCCTCGACTTCTGTGGGGACCCTGTCAGACTGTTCTCTCTCCCATAGAAAAAGAGGGAAACAGCCGGTGGGCTGTCCTGCCTGCAGAAGGACTGGAGGGCTTGGGGTCATGGCTGACCCTAAGCAGAGCCTTGGTTCGCTGATGGCAGAGTAGAGCCGTCCTCAACAGGAAAGGCGCTACAGTGACACCCACAGGGACACACAGCCAGCAGCACCTTCCTCCAGGCCAACACTACACAGAAGTCCTCCGCTGCACACTACCCTTAACTTTCAGTTAAAGGGGCCAGGTTCCAGGCTGGAGCAGCAGGCAGAAGGAACGTGATGGGCACGGACCGGAAGCAAGCTGCTTGTGCGCGCCCCTGGCAGGGCAGTCTTGCTCACGCCTGCGCCCCTGGGCCCACACGGCGGGCTCCTGATCCAGGTGTGGAGCACTTGCCACGGCGCTCGTTCTGAGACCTGGGGCAGCATGGGGGACTTCTGGGTCTGAAGTGGCAGGAAGAATGCTCGGCACAGCTCTCTGGTGGGCTTCTACAGCAGGCTGCAATTCTGACACTTAAGGACCCATCTGCCAGGAGCGCCATGGGGCAGTGTTTATGAAACACACAAGACACAGGAGATGAAAAGAAGACCTAGAGTCTTTGGGTGCAGACTCAGGCGGTAGAGGGGGCAGCTCAGCGTGCAGACAGAGAACACGGACACAGAGTACCGATCTCGGGATGGCAGGTGGACAGACAGACAGGGAGGTGCGCCAGCGATCTCAGGAAAGCCCGGAGACTGCAGAGCTGGGCTCTGACCCCCTGGAACTCCTGCGCTGGGACTGAGAGGCGAGGGCGGGCCTGGGGGGAAGATGGCACCACCTACCAGCCAGAGTAGCCGAGCAGCCCACACTGGCCGCAGACATCCACCTCGAAGGCGTCGCTGGAGATCATCAGCCTCTCCAGCAGCAGCATGCTGGCTCCGTAGCCGATCAAGCAGTCCCGTTCCATTTCTCCAAGGCGCAGGCCACCATCTCGGGAGCGCCCCTCGGTGGGCTGCCTTTGAAGCGAAGGGTTAGCATGGGTCATCTCTGAAAGCGGCAGGAGACACCTCGCACGCTCGCATGCACGCACGCGCGGAGCCTGATGCTCTGGATCTGACCCACATCTCTGCCCCCTCAGCCTCTCCCCTTGCTCATAAAAGTGCAGCACACCTGTGTCAAAGGCATTCAGTGAAAAAAGACACAGGCTGTGGTGGTGTCATGAAACCACAATAGCACTGTCACCTAATGCTACCCAACGGGGCGACATACAGTGCACCAAACACCGGTGTGGACACCGCTACTGCTATCAGCTAGCTGGTCAGATCTTGGCTGGAAGTTCCCATGGGCAATCTAGAAGGCTGTGGATCACCGAGGCGCTCAAGCAGGCCTGAGTCGTCATGCAGCGGGAGACCACATCCCTGAGCACCCATCTGCGTCACCAGTGGGCAGAAGCCACTTCAGTCCCCGAGCAGGGAAGTCAGCAGCCCAGGGTGTGCACTGCAGACAGGCTGCCCCAGGGCAAGCGTGTGGGCATCTCTTACTGAGTGCAGTGGCTCGGACCTGCTGTCCGCCCACCGGTGCCCTGCCGTGGGTCTGCCTGCCTCTACTGCACAGAGGAGCAGGACTAAGCCCGTGCAGCTGAGGGATCTGGCCAGGCTCTGTGAGTGCTGGGAAGTAGGGATGGGACCACATCCGCCCACTGGCCCCAGTGAGCTGAGAGCGCCCCTTTGGGGGCCATTCTATGCCTGCCTGCCATTCACAAAGGACACGGGAGCCCTGTCCCCACCTCCCAAACTGTGACAGCCAGACCATCTTGGGACACTGTCCAGGGCTCCCTGAGACACAAGGCCCTGCTGCAAAGAGCGGCACTAAGAGCTGGCCCTGCAGCAAGAATGGGGTCTAGGACGCCCAGGGATAGCACAGCCGGTGGGTGCTCAGGCCCTCAGCTAGAAGTGTGAAGTCCGCACGCAGCCACGCCCTTCTCCTATATGTAGTCACGTGCTGCTTCCAACGTGGCCTGAAGAACACATCCTCCAGGGTGGTCTATTTTGCAAATGCTGAGTGTTCTCACCTAGACCTGGATGGGATGGGCAGCATACAGCCCGGCTAAGTGCGGGTGGGTGTGTGTGTGTGCGCGCGTGTGTGTGTGGGAGACACAGCCCACTGTTCTGAGGGCCAACACGAACAGAGCATAAGATTAAATCTGACATGAGAGAAACAACACGAGAGACACAGGAGCTCGGCTGCCTGAGGCTGTGGTGAGGCACAGCCCAGCACATTTACAGTGAGTGTTCATTGAGCAGGCGCACGCTGCAGTTGCGACGGAGGTGCAGACACCTGAGCCAGTGGCGCAGCCGCTTAGCGCGCTGTCAAGTCCCATCTGCCGCAAGGCCTGCTCCACACCGTGCCCTCCCGGGAGGGATAGCACCCAGCACCCAGCACCCAGGGCCTGTGTGGCAGCCTTGCCACCGGAAGGCGAGCGGCGCTGAGAGCATCAGGACTGACGCAGGGTCTCAAGAAGACACGGATTTCCCCCCAGACCCGGACTGCCTTTCAATGATACATGCGTAGCTGCTACACTGGCCTGTCAGGGACCATGACAGGAAAACACTGCGTGTGTTCAGGGCAGATCTGGCCGTTCCAGCCCCACACTTCTGCTCTGCAGCTGGCTGACGGTGTATGTTCCTTGGGACGCAGGGGCTGACAGGTTACAGTCCCCTTTCCCACTGAAATGGACATCGTGCTACACGTGGGGACTCTCTTCTGAGGGGACCAAGAAGCATGCAGGGGCAGGCACCCTGTGTCAGGTGGCTGTGTAACTGAGTTCCTGTGCTGCACGAGGGGCGCCGACACGCATGTGGGTACAAGGCTCTGTGTGAGAAGGACATATTTACCTGCAGGGACAGAGCAAGTGGCTGCACCTGGAGGCTGGCGCGACCTGCAGAGGGCTGGAACTTGGTCCCTGAAAGTTTGTACTGGCTGTTTTTCTTCAGGTTGTTCATAATGACATGATTCTCCTTACTGCTTAAGACCCTGCACTTCAGTGTTTCAGCCACACAGAACCCTCCTCGCTAAGCCTGCCTTAGGCGTCTGGAACATGCACAGTAGTTCTGAGTGCTCCCTTGGCCTCTCCAGGCCACCCCCTTACCTGGTGAGCACGGCGCGAGGCCCGCGGGCCCGGGCGTGCATCTTATCCAGCACCATGTGCTTCAGCTTTTGGTAGTACACAGGCCCAAAATAGATGTACGCTTCCAACGGCTCCCTGGAAGAGAGGGCGGCGCCGGGTTAGGAGACGGGGCCTGGGCGCGTGCAAATGAGCTGGCCTTCCGAGCACCCTTGCTGTGTGTTGTGGCCCACAAGGAGTCTGTGGCCGGGTATGAAGGCTGCACAGCTCGTGGAGCTGGGGTAAGACAAACGAGGTTTCACGAGACAGTGGGCAGTGGGCAGTGGGCAGCAGGCAGTCCAGGGCAGCGGGCAGTCCAGGGCAGCGCACCACCCTGCCACCACCCTCTGCTGCCTGGGACACCCAGAACATCCGCTTGCTGGCCTTCCTGCTCCCAGGCCCAGGCCTCAACAGCCTGGCCGCACGTGCCATGCAGGAGTCCTTCTAACTGTTACCACACACAGCCTCCTGTGTTGCCAGGACTGCGTAACAGGGCCAGAAGGGCAAACGCGGTCGAGCTCCTGCCCACCTCAGCTATGCGTCCTCTCGCAGCTCACCCTAATCCAACAATGCTGGCCGCTTCCAGGCAGTATGTCCCTGCCTCTGGGCCTCTGCCGGGGACACTCCGTCATCAGGGCACACATGGCCCTGTCCACAGTGCAGTTCCACAGAAATCTCCCCACCCCCCCAGCCTTCTCGGAAGCGGCCTCTGCTCCCCTTGGCACAGATGGCTGCTGGACTACAGGGTGCTGCTTCTCTGGCTGTTACCCATCTCCCAAGGAGCAAACTCCTGAAGGATCAGCCCTGTGCTCCTTCCGTCCTTGTGTTGCCAGCACCTGTGATCGTGTCAGGTGTGCCGCTGGGGCACAGAAAACCTGTGTCATGCAGCTCACTGGTGACTCTTGAGACCTACGGTGAGCGTTTGAAGTGTGTACACACAGGTGCTTTGGCAGGAAAAACAAAACGAAGTGGAGGCTGTTTCTTTTTTTTTTTTGTATTTCAGAGAAAAGTCTACAGGGTGCTCAGGGTCTCACTACTAGATCAGACTTGCAGTGATCCTCCCGTTTACTGCCTCCCAAGAGCTGGGATTATACGGGTGTGCCTCCACACCCAGTCTCAATTGCCATCTCAGCATGCCCTGGGGGCAGGCCAGGGATCAAACTCCAGGTCCCTGCACCTGCTTGCAGGTGTTTTTGGCGGGCCCTGGAAGATGACTTTTAATCTGGAGTAAGCGTCAAGAACAGAAGTGTTGAGGTGAGGACATGCTGGGCCATGCCAAAGGGAACAGGAGCAGCTGTGTGCTTGGGACAGGCAGCTGTGCACATCTGGCTCTGCTCACCTGCATGCTAACATGCATGGCACCACCAGCAACCCCTCAGGCTCAAGCAGGCCAGTCCTGGGGAGCCCCAGCAGGTGGGAGACACCATGGGGAGGGCACCAGGGCTGCCCAAAAAAGGTGAGCAGCTCCAGCCCTGCACAGCGTGGCTGCTCCGGGTGGGACCAACCCGGCTCAAGCCCGTCAACTCCCAACAAAGCCACCCACGGCCTTCCTCCCAGCCACGCCTGTGACACACAAGGGGTGAGGGCCGTTGGGCAAAGGCATATGCAGCCCCTGAGGAGTTCTGCGCTAACAAGCCCAGCAGCGCCTCTCACGCTTCCCATGGAGACGGTGGCGAAGATGGGAAGACAGGGGCCAGGTGCGGGCGTGGGCTGGGCTGGGGCAGCGTGGACTGTGGCACAGAGCGTGCCACGCACAGCACACGCTCAGAGGTGCAGGACAGTCAGACCTGCGAAGCGTCGCCCCGGACCCTGCGCGTCTGCGCACTTTCTGGCTGAGCACTGCGCACTTTCTGGATTAGGCAGCAGTGACAGCTACCTGTGAGATGGTCCTTCGGCTATTTTACTGAAATAGGTTTTCAAATAGTCCATTGGTCGCGTCCTGCAGTGAGGCCTTTGCTCGCACCTCTGGCACGATGCACCCGAGGAAACCTGCACCTTTCGTATGGGGGGTTATTGTAGTAGACCTGAGAGGGTGCTTAAGTCACCTCAGGAGTCTGTCTCAAAGCACGTCTGCCACCCCTTAGCCGCATGTCCAGCCACAGTCCCCTGGTGGCCATGCAGGTTCTGACCTCAGAGCACAGGGCAGGCACCAGGGCCAGAGCTCCATGAGGAGTGCGACCCGACACGTGACCCTCTTGAGTCCAGTGTCCAACCCTCTCTCCCACAGGCTGGTGGAGCGTCCTCTGGAGGCCCGGCGGGCTGCTGCCCTCACGCCCTCTCTGCAGGCCTGACTCTCCTGGCTCTTGGCCCAAGTGAGCACAGGGCACCCTTCATGGCCTCGCCAGCTCTCCTCTGCACCCTCACTGCAGGGTGCTCTCCCTCTGGGGAGAGGCCAAGCATGCTGTACCCCCTCCCTAGCTGGCTGCAGCTGGCTCCGTGCTGGGCACTGTCAGAGCCTGGGCTATGAGAGGACTCTGCATTCCTTCTGATGAGGACCCCACGGGCAATGAGGCAGGAAGGGGGCAGGGTGGGAGACAGTTTCAGGTTAGGCCCCACTGAGAAGCTACCTGCTGCCTGTTACTTTTCCTGTTTAGGCACAAATCTAACTGGCCACCTCCATGGGTCAGGGACGGTGCGTACTTTATTTGAGGCTGGATACTAGATCGCAGTATATACCGCTTGCCTGAACAAGTGCGAATGCTAGGCCTTAGGCTGTAAGTATTGTCAAAGAACCAGTTATGTCACATAAATACAGAGGAAATTTGACGATTAAGAAGATCCTTCATATTCTATACAGTTGGTATGTTCCCTAAAAGTAGGACAGAGAGCCAGGGAGACAGCTCAGTGGAGTGAAGTGCCTGCTTAGGTGAGCTTAGGCAAGTGTGCAGAGAGCGTGGCTTGATCCCTGGCACCACAGGCCACGTCAGCCCAGTCCCAGAGTGGACTGAGGCAGCCCCCCGCCCCCGAAATAAAAGTAGAACAGAAATCATCGTCTGATAAACACATCTTGACGCTGCTTTATGTTGCTTAGCCAGGCTTCAAACTCACACGCTGACTTTTTGCTTTTCAAGCTGTAGTCAGACCAATGGAAACAGTGCTCCTCAATTTATCAGTTTTTCAAATTTGGATTTTTTAACATCAGAGTTAGGAAAGCCTTCTCCTTGAAGCCAGCAGCTCGAGATACACCTTTGCAGGTCGCAGCGGCCACGCGGATCCCCCCCAGCCTCGGGCCCCTGCGGCACACTCACCCTGTGATGCCAGAGGTGACAGAGTCCTTCCCCAGGTAGTTGTAACCATGGCGGACGAGGTCCTCACACACGTCCTTCACCTTGCTCCCGCCGAATGCGGTGCCGTAGTGGAACCTGCCATCCAGCACACCCGCCTTGCCAGCCAGCAACTCGATGAGCTTGCCCACCTGTGCCAGGGGAAGAGACTGGGTGAGCACTGCCCACCCTGGCCAGGAACTCTTCTTGTTTATCTCTGCTTTTCTCTGCCCAAAGGATGAGACTAACGGTGACAAACTGACAGCACCTACTACCTTGCGCAGGGCCACGTACTGTGTTGAGAAGGCTCAATGCATGTGTCTGATTTTCTCCTCTCTAGACTGCTAGAGTTCCTCCGACCATTTCAGGCAGCTTGCCCAAGGTCAAGGGAGGAGGCCTCGGCCAGGGCTGGCGGCTGGCGGCTCCAAGAAGGGAGATTCCTGTGGGAGACTCGCTGGGGCTTTCATCCTGGGTGCTGCGCTGCCACTCGGGAGATCCCAGAGTGAGGCTGAGCCCCTGGCTCTTTGCAGAGATGAGCCCAGAACTGCCCTGCCTGCTAGCAAGGTGCAGGAAAACTGGCTGCAGGCCCTGCGCAGGTCCTTAGCACTGAACCATGTGCTCGCTTTCTTCCACAAAAGCAGTACTCTGAAAAGCTTCGAGGTAACTGACCGTCATTCTCGATGGGAAGCCATGAGGATTCATTATGATGTCCGGGCAGATGCCAGAATCACAAAACGGCATGTCTTCCTGGGGGACGATCAAGCCACAGACACCTGGGGGAGAGAAGATTTCAGGTCATGGAAAGCAAATCGGCAGAGGAGGAACATGGCGCTTAACTGGGATCCCCCTGCTGCTGTCTCTATTTCTCCGCTCTAAAGCCCTCCCCGTGCTATCAGGAGGAACAAAAGCAATTTCCAACAGTCCCACTAAACAGCCCAGAAATGACTCTCCTTGCAGAAAAACACGCGGCTGCAGGCTGTCGGGCCTACAGGACACACATGGTGCTGTCGGCCAGCTGCCTGCCTGCCTTCCCAGGCCTGGAGACCAAGAGGAGGTCCGCACGCATGCCCAGGCCGACCTGTGTCCCCTGGCTTGGACGCTGCAGCATTTCTGCTCGTCCAAGTCACAGAACCCAGATTCCCCAGCCAGAGCACAGAGCTGCATCCCGAATAGGCCTGTGTGTATAAGTGGGCCTTTCAAGCACTGAGGCAAGAGGGGCTGGTGGGCGGCTGAGGTGCTACCGGTCCACCTAGCGGTGCAGGTGTGCCAGGCAGCCCTGGCTGGGCCTCAGCTGCCCCAGGAATTTAAATTCCTGGAGCTTACAGCACATTAGAAAGGGGATCCTTGATTGAACCCACAAAGACAAATAAGAAGACTAAATGCCAAATCATTCTTGGAGAAAAAGGCAGGAATTAGGAACGGAATTCTAAGCATGAACACAGAACCAAGTGCGAACTACCCACTCTGCATACTCCCGACACTCTTAGGTCAACTGTGCTTGATGGCTCCCTCACTTCTGGGCTACGCTGCAGGGGGTCTGGTGGTAAGTAGCTTTTAGCTCTCCTGATGGCTTGGGAGGAGATGCAGGAGTAGAACTCAGTTAACCACAATCTACATGATTTTGACTGGAAAACTAGTATACAATGACACTGAACTGAGAAAAATTGCTCTTACAGTAAAACAAAATCCTTTTCTGTGTGTGAAGTCATTAACTACGTGAACCTACTGAGAAATGGCTGTCAGATTTTTCATTCCTTAGTTTCAACTGTGTGTGTGTGTGTGTGTGTGTGTGTGTGTGTGTGTGTGTGTGTTTTGCTGGGCCTCATGCATGCTAAACAAGTACTCTACCACTCAGCTGCACCCTAAGCCCCTCAGACAACTTACAACATTTGTGTGGACTTGTTACAGGAGAGCTAAGGTCCAAAGGAAAAGAATGGCATCTGCCTACAATCTAATATTGGCTGTCAGGGTTTGGACTCCAGTGGCTGCCAAAAAGGTGGTAACCAGCTCTGTGGAGCTGTGCTCTTGAGCACACAGTTACCTTCACTGGCATTTTGGTGGAAATGGTCTTATTATGAAGAGCATGTTTTCCTACACGAGGAAAAGAAACAATCATTCAGTTCTATTACAAATTCAGCTACATGTGTTAGAATTTAAATGAAGTAGAGTATGTAACACTTCTTTCGTCCCTCCAAAAATCCATCTTGTCCACACTGAAATTACTGGACAAAGCCTTTGAGCTACTGAGAAATCTACTTTGAAAGAGATCAAATTGTAAATCTGCATGCACCGACAACAACATTGTTCAGCAGTGAACAAAATGTTAGAAATGGCAGTTTCTATGAGGGGCCAGACCTGGGCCCTGTGGGCAGGCTGGAACCGGCTGGTGAGGAGGCACGCACGCACCAGCTCCCTCCTTGAAGACAGAGCCAGGGAAAAAGCACGCACCTTCAGCTGATCACGGGGAGGAAGGCCCTGGTGCCGTCGGGAACATGTCCACTGTCCACTGTCCCCCGCTAGCTAGGGGTGGGAGAGGGACAGGAGGCAGTGACACAGGCACACTGGGGGAGGAGAGGTTCAGAGATAACTTGTGTTTGTGTTTTCTGTCTTATTTGACACATTCCATCAAAAAAAATCCAACTGTATTGTGTTACTAAAACGGAAGAAATGCTCACCCTGCTAAAATCAGAATCCCTAATAACTTCCCCTTAAAATCTGATTAACATCTAGTGCAGGTCCTTTTCTGGAGGAAGCTGCTTTCTTTTTTGCTCTTTTCTGACACTTTGTTTTTTAAAAATACACTCAAGCTTTCAGATTTTTTCATTCTGTTACAGGAACTGCTCTGGCTGTATCTCAACCCGGGACACCTGTAAGCCAAAAATTAAATCTTCGCTAACTTAAAATTACTTTGGGCTCTGAAAACCCTTTTATACGCCAAGATGGTTCCCATAGCAGACAGCCCTGTGTTGTTTGTTTTGTGTGAAAGTGAATGATAAAAGATCCATGAAATCGACACAGAAAGCCAGAACAGCAGAAAGAGCCGAGGGCTCTCCATCATCGAGCTTCTCCCCTCCGCTGACTCGGGGAACAATGGGGGCCACACATCCCACCGCAGATCTAACACAGCTGTGCATTTCATTAGATGAAGAGCATTAGTGACACAAGTAAATAATTAACTTATTCTGGTCCGCTGACTGTGCTTATGAGACCAGTCATAGCTGACAGATTTTAATACAAGTTAACACAAAGAGCCCATAATGAGCTTAGAAGTTAAAACAAAATATTTAGACAGAATTTGATGATCTCGAATCTTAAATGAGACACATGATTTTTAAAAGTTTGCATTTTACTGAATTCATTAGGGTTAAAAAGAGAGCTCTCAATCTTAGAACCAGACTTTCCTTTTCTTCTTTTGAAAGGTATTTCTCAGTTTCAGCGTATTTGAATTCTTAATCAAACTGGGAAGGTTTCTTTTCTTATTAGCCAATGAAAAATTATAACCGTGTTTTCCCCAGGGACCGAGGCACAAAACCCATTGGAGCACTAAGAACTCTTAGAAGTTATGGCCACTCTCCCTTGGCGCTGGCTTTACAATGTAAATGATATGCAAGACGCTGCAGCGCGTTAACCTCTGGGTCCCTGAAGACAGGATGGGCTACAAATAAACCATATCTAATGGGAGCTGTTGGGAAACAATTACCAATTCATACCTTAAATGCTTACACAGCATTTCAGATTTTAAAATAAAATTTCATCGCCTGGTCCATGCTGGTGCCTCAACCCCATTGTTTACAGCACAACCTCCTGGCAGTGAAGTGCAAATACGCCCCTTAAACAAGCCCCGAAACCCTCGCTGCAGGCGCTTGGGCCAAGCAGGAACCAGCCCACAGCCTGCACTGCCAGGCTTTGAACAAACATAAACAGACAAGAAGGAGCAACCAGCCCGAGGGACAGGCGGGGACAGGCGGGGCATCCACCAGCCACACAGATGTAAGGGCAGGCGGCAAAGCAGGGGCAGGCGGCAAAGCAGGGGCGTGCAGGGATCCCAAGGAGGCCCCCAGGTGGGTGCCCACTCGGCTGCGGCTCGGCGTGGCCTCCAGCCCGTCACAGGGCAGCCCAGGCAAGCTAGAAAGTCGGCTTCCCCTGCTCAGAGCCCACCGAGCCTCACGGATCACTGATTTTCTGGAAAGTCTCTCCAATTACAAATAGTTACCGACTTACTAAGAAGTCACTCTGGCTTTCCAAAAATACCAGCTTCAGGGTGCTGATCTGCACACCAGGCTTCCTTCACCTGGACCGGAAAAGGGAAGTGGGAACTGCAGCCAGGCAGAAGAGTGTGGCAACCATGGGAGCTGCCCGTGGCGACACTTCTAACTGTCCACGTAGCGTCAGTGAGGTGGGGGCTGCCTGCAAAGGTCTACTGGGTGGCAGAGATCAGTGAGCTGAGACTGAGCAAGAGCACGGGACTGAGAGGAGGTACCGGGGTGGCCTCTGTGGAACAATCAAGGGATCCCAGAAACCGTGTTTATGAAGCTCTGCTGGCCACATCTGGATGTTCCAAGTGATGGAAGGCACAGCTGGCAAGAGGCGCCAACCGGAGTCTACCTCACCTGCTTTGGCTTCGTCGGAGACTGAACTCAGACAAGGGCGTTTATTCCACACAGTTTATTGCCCCCTTGAAAGGGTGAAAGGGTGCTGCTGGCTCTCTGTAATCACAGTGCAAGAAGGCAGCTGCCTAGTGAAGGAGAGGGCCCTCCAGGGTGGCCGCCATCCTGAGGCTCTTAGGTGACAAGGGCACCACCTGCGCGTGTCCACTCCTGGGAGCCCCGGGCACCAAGCCAGTGCCCTGGGGGTTGGCTAGCAAGGAGCCAGCTGACCTCACTCCACCCTCAGGTTAACAGGTACTTCATTAGCCAGAGGTGTGCATCAGGGGAGCAGCGGCACAGCCTCGGCAGTCTGGGCTTCATAGTGGGAATAATCAGTACCTCCCTCATAATGCCTGAGAGGTACCTAGAGAAAGGTGAGGGGTTATTATTAAATAAGGACCCTGATTACTCTCAGTAGGAAGCTCGCTGGCCAAACACAGGAAACAACTTCGGAGCGGTGCAGCGCAGAGCAGAGCAGGCAGCCGGGAGCAGGTGCACTGACCTTGGTCGACCGCGTCTGGCGGCACCGCGAGCCTCTCCGCCCGCCTTACCTCTCGGGCCAGGCTATCTGGCTCTTTAGCGGATCAGGGCACGTCTCCTGATCACCGCGGGGCTTCGGGGCCCAGGCTGCAGACCTCTAGCGGAAACAGCTTGCTTGCTACCGAGGAGCCTGCATTACGGGGCCACGGCAGCAGCCGGGACTCTCGCAAGTGTGTCCCTAGGAAGACATGCTGGGCGCTGAATAACCTCACCGCCGTGGGCCTCACATGCAGAAACGTGGGCTCCTAAAGGGAAACGCAAAGGCTAACACAGGTGCGGACTCCCTCCTGCCCTTCCCCCTTTCCAGTTACTGAATTAACCTTCCTCTATTTTTCATGCCACAGCCTTGAGTGATCTGAGGGGAGGGGTGGACAGAAAGTGTTGAATCATATCAGCTTTGTTCTGCTGCTGAATCACTTCCAGATCTAGCACATCGCTGCCATATCCCGGTTGACACAGTTTTAATTTGGATCTTCCTTACATGTTAACAGATAAATAATGCATAAGGAAACTTGATTAGCTTTCTTATTAAAACATCACTCTAAATGAGAGGAGGTGCTAGAAGACAATGCAGTTTTTACACGGCTTTCCCATGAGCAGTTGAATGGTCTGATGTGATAAATTTGCATAGTCTGAAGCATACAAAGGACTGATTAATTGAAACCCTTACAATGCTCCTGGAAGCAGCTATTGTAAAACAATAACCATAGGAACTTCCCAAAATACACACAGCTAAATATGTCAAGAGCTGAATAAAATGTGTTGATGCTACACTATTTGGAAACAGAATTAGAAATTTTTATTCTGGATCATAAAACACTAAATACCCTAATTTCAAAGCTTTAGTTGGATATTTACTGAAAGGTCAGAGGGTTACAGGCTAGCTACCAAGGACCAAATTTTGCTCTTAAAAAGCAATTTAAATAAAACCTTCTTATAATAATTCTGTATGGGCAGAATGACCCTGATTTCTAACATGAAAGTAAGAGTTCTGGAATTTCTTTCTGGGCCCCAGCTCCGAGGGCTTCTCAGCCACCACACACCTTATCTCAGACTCACACCGTCAGCCCTGGCTACCCCCTTGGCCCTCCCACTTAGAAACCTCCATTCAAGCAGGATCAAGCAAAGCAGAGAGCAAAGACACCGGACTGTTTGAAGCTCTGGTCTCGCAGAGAGGATTTTCGGCAGTCTCAAGTGCTACACGAGGACAAGGTGTTATTGATTACTTTAAATCAAGATCTTTTCATTCTCAATTTTGAAAAACAATATAGAAAAAACAAATAACAAATGAAAGTCTGGCAAAACTAGTTTTAAACCAAGCCTTGTTTAACAACTAAGCTTCCCGCTCAGCTTTTCTGGCATCCATGAATGAATATTTTCTCCCTCCCCACAGCCTCTCTACAGCTGCTGTAGAAGGTTCTTTAATGTGCTGCAAAGTCGGGTGGTTTTTCATCGAGAAAACTTTCAGTCCAATTGGAATGGATTAATTTAGCAGGTGGCTTAATAAACTACGTGCAAGATGGAGACAAACGACCTGTCAAGGGGACAGTTTTGGACATCAGGAGCCCAAAGCTGAATCCTCAGTTTTATCTGCATGTGTGGGATTCTTGTTGGCCAAAGACAGATACATCACACCATTAAGTGTCAAAGCACTAAGACTGGATTTCTATTTCAAAACAAAGGCTGACCTGGGTCCACGTCGTGGGCTGGCTGTCTGGTCCGGGAGGGCCCAGGGGACACAGGAGGGGCGAGCCCGGCCATTATTTCAGATGCGCAGTTATTAAGAAGCTTCTGTTTGCCTGGACAAACACGCTTGCTCCAATACAGTTTCCCCTCTCCTCCCGGCCACTGTTTGGCGTGGCTGCCCGTGCTGACATCTCAGGACCTTTGCTGGAGGTGCTAATCCTTTTTCACATGAGAGACTGAGAAATGCTCTTTCAGAGAGTGATAGATTATTGTCTTTTTTCTCTCTCCACATCAAAGGAGCGCACTTCTTCCTCCCTTGTGAATGGCAGCAAAGTCAGAGAAAATTTAGAAATATAATTTGGTTTGCTTTAACACTGATAAAAAACTTAATATGGGACTTCTTTAGATTGACATAATTTTTGCTACAGAATTAAACCCTAAAAAGTAAACCAAACAACAATGGAGTATAAAATCTTCCAATAAACGGGCCAACCATCAGATAGAACATGGCTCAAGATAAACAGATTTGACCCTGAGGAGTTCGCGCCACGTAGAACTGCCCACAAGTGAGAAGTTTACGTGTACAAGTGATTTCTATTGCAATAAGGTACCTAGCTCCAACCATTGTCCTGACCGGCACGTGAGGGGACGTCTGTGTACCCTTACCCTACCTATATAACTGAGCATAAGGACTCTGAGGAGGAAACACGAAGCACAGATCCACATGCCACCCCAGCTTCCCTGTGGAGCATTAGTAGGCACCAAGCATGCAGGCTGGGGCTTTGCTCCAAGGCACCTAGAGGTCTAGAGTGCCAGGAAGGGAGAAGACGACTTCAGGGTCTGAAGCCCGCACCAGGTGAGCTGCAGACCATGTCAAGCCAGACGCTCTGCCTTCATAAACACACGCACAGCACACCCACAGCTTTGGCCATCACAGACCATCTGACCTTCGCCAATATCTTGCACATACTAAGCGATGGATGACCTGCTCTCAAAGGCTCAGCTCTCCTGGGGTAGTAGACGCCCTGCCACTCAGCCGTGAGATACGTGACTGACCTTGCAGATCCAGGGCCATAAGTTACTGAGATTCTCCATCTCCTCAGGGTGGTATCGGAACCCCCAGTGGAACTGAGTGCTGGGGGTGAATTTAGCCAGTTCCTTACCCTGGTGGTCTTTATTTTCCTCCTTCCTCACCAGCTGGCTGTCTGCTTGGTCCCCCTCCACTGTCGAGGGCACAAATGTACTATCTTAGGCCTGTCACACTGACCCAACTGCTGGTAAATACCTCACCTCTGCGGTGGCCATCCTAGCACCACACTGGGGCCTGCTTTGCACACGCGACCATGGTGGACTCGGGCTCCTCGGGGCAGGTTCTCCGGTCCCTGTCCACCCACCCACCTGTGCTCACTAGTCCACTCCACGTGCGCCTTCTCACACAGTTCGCAGCTCCTTAGCTAGTGCTCTTCAGCGCCCTCTTCCCATTGGCTGCATGGAGCTACTAATTATCCTGTTGCCTCTGAAGTGATCAGGCCCGAGCCACAGAGACACTTCTGTTATGTGAAACTAAATTTTTCAAGTTTCCTCTAACTATGAAAGGATATTTTAAGAGGCATTAGGCAAGAAGTGCAATCTATACATTATACATGGACAAAAAGAATCCCTAACGACAGCTTTATTAAAGAAGACCATAAGCGAAGAGAATCAGGGGATCTGTAGGACCACTACCCTCTGAATGCCAAGAATGACAGTGCATCATCCCAACAAAGGGCAAAGGAGTCTATAGAAAGACATGCTATTCCAAAACAGCTGTTTAAACTGTTCATAGAGAAGACACATGTAAGATACTATGAAAGAAAAAGGAATACTTCTAACCAATTCTACAATTCAAGAGTGAGGGTTACGTTCAGCTGCTCACTGGTCCCACCTGGATATGAGTTGACCAAAGCAGAGATGCACGAGGCTGCATCGTGGCTTGACGCATTTGGGTGGGGCGCCCAACACAGCGTCAGCTACCTGGCGGCATTGCTCACACAGAGCTGACGCTGTGGACCATGTTCTTCCCGGCACTGGCCCCTTCCAAGGCTCTGCTCTGTACCTCGCACAGCGTCGGGCCAATCAGACATCTGTGCCTGCACTCAGAGTTCCGAGGGAAGGAGGCTCTGGGCTAGTCCCCAGGGCTTTCACCAGGCACCGGCCTCCTCCAGCCAGGAGAAGCAGGAAAATGGTAAAGCCAGGGCTCAGACATCTACCTCCTGTGTCTGTTCATATTCTTGATAGCTTGTGAATTTGAACCAAGGCCAGTAATGCCTAAGAGGAGGATGGATGAGAGGTGTGCAGGAATGTGGCGCCCACAGGCAGAGCGGCAGAGCCTCTGAAGGGAGAGGAGCCCCTCAGTGAGGCTGGATGGAAGGGGCAACACATGCAGAATCAAATGCCTGGACTCCAGTCCTGGCTCTGCCACCCTGAGCTGTGTTGCGCCAGCTATTCTCCTCCCTGAGCCGCAACTTCCTGACACTAGGCAGCAGGAACAGCAATGGCTAGAACTGGACAGGTCCCAGGATGCAACAGAGAGGAAAATACCTGTACATTATTAATGTGCGAAAGGAAAACAGACCACAGATTTGGGGATAAACAGCAGGCAAATGACTCGCAGACCAGCTCCAGCTCCAGCCTCCTCATGGAGCCCTAGCTCGCCTAGCACTTGCCATTATCTTTTGGCCAGTGAGCACACAAGCCCCACGAAGGCACAGGGCCTAGAATGGCCCAGGCACTCAGAAGGTTATTTCATAAATTATCTGCATAAGTAAATGTCGTGTAAGCAATGTCC
>PVKN010009293.1:0-23956 GCA_004027915.1 Capromys pilorides
GGGCCTCAGTCTAAGTGCTGTTCACACTGGGCTTTCATTCTTGTGGGGGCACCTGAAGGGAAGTGAGGGCATCATGTGACCCTGTGCAGCCCTCATCAAAGGAGAGACCAGGGATCAGGGTTTCAGGAGGGAAAGGTTTCATCTTGGCCATGCTTTATTGCTTCCTGAAAAGTAGAAGAGGTAAAATCAGGAGAGTATGCAACCAGGGAACATGCTGTGGTTTTGTCTGCACATCCATTGCTTTAAAGCTCTGAGAAGCAGAGGGTCAAGAGCCCTACCTCCACTGCGTGAAACCCAGGGAGCCTGAGACACGGTGTTCTAGGCAGGAGAAACAGGCCTGGTGTCAGAGGACAAGTATGTGTCCCAGCCTCCCCTGGTGGCCCTGTGGAGAGCTGCTGCTTTTGCCTCCCTTCAGGTTCAGTTTGGGGCTTTCCAGGTCAATGCTTTGAAGGGCTACATCTTGTAACCTGGGCTTCAGATATAGAGCCACAGTTGGTCTAGACACTAACATGCATAGAAATTCAGGAAGAAGCTAATGGCAAAACTTGGGCTATTTAGGGAGTATTGGAGCAGGAGACTTAAAGAGAAGAGATCATTTTGAAAGCCAGAGGTGAAAGGAACATGCGTATCCAGATGGGGTGAGCTGATCCTGCAGTTGCCAGAGACTGCGTGGCTGTTGGGAGCTTTTCTGCTCTGTTGCGGTTGTAATTACAGCGTCTGAAAGCTTGCGTGACATTGCTAATTTTAGAGAAAATGGAACGCTGATATCTGTAAGAACACTCAGGCTTAGGTTACTGATTAACGCTTCCACGTATCACAGCATCAAACCCAGCAATAGTGTCGGCATTAGGAAATATTATTATTAGAAGAATGTTCATAACGATGGAAATGAAAAATGTAAATGGCAGCTCTTTAGAGAGCTTTAAAGAGATTAATTGGAATAATAAAACAAGTGGAAGTCAAATTGATTATGGAACTGTGCTTTGAAATGATGAATTCTATTTGAAGCTTGTTTTTCTTTGATATGTTCTTTTCTGGCTAAAAATGTAAAAGTAAATTAGTAAAGTGAGTTTCTCAGATTCATGAAGGACTATGCAATGTAGGATATGCTTGCAAGGTACTTCTCATTTGTTGTAGGAAAATAAATTTTAAAAATAATAATAAGTGCATTGGAGTGTGTGTGTGTGTGTAAAACTTGTGAGCAGAGAGTGAGACACAGCAGCTGACAATTAAAGACAGTTTAGGAGAAAACTTCTCCAGAGGAACTGGAGATATTTGGTTTAAAAGTTGAATCAGGATGGTTTAAACATCCCATCTAGAAACAGAAATAGGGTTCAGAGATAAAAAATGGAATTGTCAATGGAGATGAGCAGTACTCAGGCCTCAAGTGAATAACAGGAAGATTTATTTGTTTGTTTTCATTAAGACAGAACAATTGACATGAGAAATGCTGGAGCCAATTATTATTCTTAGGGACAATAGCCTGGAAACATTTTGACCAGAATCGTGTTATTTTATATTGATCCAGGCTAACATTTTGCTGAGGTCTGTGGCACTGTTGTCCATGTAGCTTTATGGCTTATGAGCATCATTTTCAGGGGGACTGAATGGAGGAAGAACTTGGAAGCAAAACAGAGCTGAGTTGCATTAGAGTCCCTTTGTGTCCACTTTGTTTTTCCGGGGCCTGGTTTTCCTGAGGAGAAAATAACAGTGTTACTGTTAGTATTGCTATGATTTATGAGGCTAGCTGTGTGCAGCATCTTGACATGTGCTGTGCACTTACTAGTGCCTCTCTTTATCCTTTATTTTAAGGGAAAATATTTAAATAATGGAATTTACAATGTGATACATTGCCAGTGCCAAAGCTGTCTGACCACAGCACAGGTCTGATTTGTAAGGCTTGTGCCTTTGGCATGGTTCTGAGAGGCCAGAAGTTGTTTCACTGCATGGTCCCTGGACTTTGGAAACTTTGAGGGAACCTGGCAAGTACTTTGGGTTTCACAGGGAAGGAAACTCACTTCCATATTACTTACTTCATATTAAAGGAAACTTACTCAGAAAATTGTCCTAACTCATATTAGAACAATTTCATATATATATATATATATATATATATATATATATATATATATGTAAAATATATGTATATGATGCATAACACTTAGACAATGTATCAATTATAGATAAGTAATTAATCATGTTTTATTAGCTGTTTGCTGGCTTTTGCTAGTTCTCTTTAGTAAGGAAAGTCACATGGCTTCTTTGGTCATCTGTTTTCTCAGCTCTGAGATGGAATAATCCACGGTTTCTGGAAGCATTGAGTGAGAGGCTGCATGTTGCTTAGCAGAATGCCTCACCTGGAGCATGTATTCAGTCAAGACCAGATCAAGGTTAAACAGTTGAACAAGCAACTAAACACAATGCTATCCCTCTTAAAGTGTCTGAAACTCCTAGCGCTGGGTTGACACTTGGCTCTCAGCCCTGGCCATATAATTAATCACAGTACAGTGAACTCTCGATTATCTGCACTAGTGAAGGGCAGAGGCATGGATAATACAAAACAAGGGACAATCTAAAAGTCATTTATATCATTGGCTTTGAAATGAAGTCAGAGAAGCACACGTGCAGACACACACACACACACACACACACACACACACACACACACCTATTTTCTGTGCTGGCAAAATCTTCCTGTTTGGGGGTCTCCATAGCAAAGCTTATGTAAAAACTGGGGGGAGATAGGAATGGGTGTTAATTAATGAGGAAAATGATACATAAAAACTTATGTATTTTAATAGAGAATAATGTACATACATACAAATATTTTTTTTCATTATTAGTAACAATAATTTATTTTTAGATTGTCAACAGGCAACTCAAGGAACAAATCAGAATTCAAGCTGTTTTCATTTACAGCCAAACACCTATCTGCAGCTCTGTAGCCCCCAGTGCCAAGGAATTCTAAGCAGGCTGCAGGTAGAGTAGGGTTCATGTCTTTACTCTTCTACTGTGTGTGACTAACATGGTGCTTGGCATGTAGCAGTGGGGCACAAAACACTGGCAGTTTGAATTAAGGCCTTTCAGAAGGACTTCCACTTGGAGTGAGTACTACACCTGGATTTGGAGAAGTAGATCCTATAGGGAGAGATAAGGCCCTCTGTCAGTCTAGGGTGCCCTCAGCAGATCCCATTTCCCGTGGGATGGCTTTAATCTCTGACTCTCCTAAAAGCCCCCTGCCACCTATTTTTCTTCTTTTGTTGAAGTACTGGACAGTGACAGTGAAGACTGGGAGGTTGTATGGTTTATATCTGGATGTCCTCCAGAACCTCATGTACTCTAGGACGAGGCTGTACTTGGTGGTTCAATTATGAGGGAACTGGCTTGACATTAGGAGGCAAGGTCTTGTCACAAGAGGAGAGTGAGGGGTGGTGATATGGAAGTGTTTCTTTATCTCCTTTGCTCTTTCCTTCTTCTCTGCATCTGGGACCATGTTGGGGGGCAGCTTCCCCTTTATTATGCTCCTCTGCTATACCTTGTCCACCTTGGTCAGCCGACCATGGAATGAAACCTCTATAAACTGAATTTCCTTCTTGGTGACAAGAAAAGTGACTGCGACAGAACAGCTGAAGTGCAAGCAGGTGCAGAAGAACTGAGAGCAGCTTTATCACTCCTAATGTTAAGGGTTTTCAGACTCTCCAAGACTAATCACCATATATTACTGAAATTTCATTCATTTAACTAGCATTTGCTTAGCACATTTTGCAGGTTGAGGGTCATGCCCAATATGCAGAACCAGATATTCATGCATTGTAAGAAAATTGTTGCTAGGACTATTCCACCTTCTAGACTGAGCTCTATGAGGCTGAGAGCTACATCTTGTTCATTTTTGTGTTCCAAATAGTGGTACATTACTAAGCAGCACACTAGGTAGATGACAGAGGAGGGAATAAAAAAGAAAGAACAAAAAGATGAATGGATAAATGAGACACTCACATTTTCAAGAAGCTCATAGAGGAGCGCCTAAGAGAGGCAGTGCATCAACAAATCCTAGAGAAGACTGTACAAAGACTGTTGCATTGTGTGTTCTAGGGAAGAATGTGAGAGAAAGAAAGGGCTAAGCCTAGGGATTCAGCTCAGGGGTGGAATGCTTCTCCAGCACACAGGAGACCCAGGGTCCCATTGCCAATGTCAGAAAAAAAGAAACACAGCATGGGTCACAAGAGAGCTATGATATAATCAAATCAAGAGAAAAGAGGAAGGCATTCCACAAAAGAAACAACAGCCTCCACAAGAACCTGGCATGTAGAGGTTCCAATCTAAAAGAGAGCATTCACATGGAAAAGACACACGGTAGGGTGGGAAATGGTAGAAACTCTGCAGTATTTTATGTCTTCATTCTTTTTATTTAATCAACACATAATAACTGCTTATATTTGTTGGATAGTGTGGTGTTCCGATGCATGTATACAACACATAATGAATAGACCAAGGCAAGTGGCTCTCCATAGTTTCAAACATGTATAATTTCTTGGTATTTGGAGCTCTCAAAATCCTCTCTACCACCTATTTTAAAGTGTATCAGTTGTGGCCAGCCCTAGCGGTCCTGATGTGCCCTGGAGCACTGTGAGTATTCCTCTTATCTCTCCTCTTGTCCACACATCATTGTGGATTCATTGCTGAGAAGCTGACTGGTGAGCACCGCCTTCAGCTCACCCTGAAGGGCCCCCAGCTAACAGTCTGAGGCCCACCGTCTTTGCTCTTCCCGCTCTGTGAGACCCAGGGCAGTGTGCAGAGCTCGCGGCTTCCTGACTCCACTCCTGATTCTGGCCACATTGTGTTGATTTCTTGAGCATCACTGGAAAGGGCTTTGACAGATCACATCTTTCTCTTCCTCACACACCCATCCATCTATCCATTCATGATTAAGTAAGACAGTCATGCAAATCACCTGTTTTCTAAAATGTGCACGCTTATTCATCGGTACAGAAGACAGCAGAGCTGTGTTCTCCTCAAACCGACTGGCACTGGGTTGTACTACCCAGCAGGATTTACTGCCTCATTTTCTCCCGCCTTTTTTTCTTTTTTTCTCCTGTGTGAATAGATAAAGATGTTGAAGTTCTTCTCTCAAGATTCCGACGCTAATGCCAGACAGCTAAACTTCTTGTCCAGAGAAGCCATCTTCCGTGACAACAGCCCAGTGCTGGGAAAGGGATAGGGCAGGAAAGAAGTTGTCCCTTTTGTTTATCTGAGACCAGCTTGCAATACTTGCGAGACCCGAGGTCCAAGGCTTCCTTCCTATCCGCCCCCAAAGCTAAATATTTAGCTCCGGGGCTGGGCAGGAGGAGGCAGAGGAGGGAGGGAGCAAGGAGCTCAGGCTCTGTATTGGCCTGTTTGCTTCCCACAAGGGGAGGGAGAGGAATAGAAAAGACCCAGGCGCGACATAAATATTTCCTATTATGGAGAAACTAAAGTCACAATGGAATCTGTCATGCTTGTGATATGAGAGATGGACAATATTTCGGGGCTGCTGCCACGCTGGCACCTGAATGGAGTTTATATTTTGTTTATGGAGCCGAGTCCGAAGCCTTTTATTTTTTTGGCCCAGCCTGTGTAATTCTTCTTCATGGGAGCTCGAAATGGCTGCGGAGCAGCTCAATATTCCATTTATTTTATTTATAAAAGAAATTCAAAGGCTGAAAAGATGAAGTAATTGACTTACCGGGATGACAGTTAAACCCACTAAATTTAATCTTATCCTCTCAAGTACAACATATCGCGCTTACAAATTATCGCCAGGCACCAGGCAGCCCTGCGCTGCTCACCTAATGCAAATGGAATGGAGGCCTCTGTTATTGTATTATCTGACTTTACTATCAGCATTAATCCGGCTTAGCTCACTTAATGATGCCACTTGTGGCACTCTGAAGGCAGCAGAGAAGTCTATAAACTACTTCCATTAAAATGCAAATTGGGCCCGCCGAGAAAATAAGTGACACAAAAAGTGGGCGAATGGGGCACTTGCGCCGGCAGCCGCCGAGATCCGGGCCGATGACTGATGCTGCGATTATCCGCAGCGCGGCCCAGAAAGGGAGCAGACCTCGCGCGCCGCGCCACAAAAGTGCTCCAACAAGCCGGGGCATTTAATTTCTGAAGAGATTTATATTTTTTTGTTGTCAGGAAATGAACAAATACTTATCAATGTAAAAACTGCTATCTCCCATCTCCCTGCCAGGTTTTTCATACTGATATTATTTGTACCCCGTAACACAGGAAATGAAAATCTTCTTCGCCTTTCACGTCGCCACTGTATCTTCAAATCCTCCTGCGAGACAGGCTTGCCTTCGCCTCCCCTCACCCCGCTCCTGGTAAACAGAAGAGAAAACTTTTGTGGGCGAAAGATGGAGAAATTCCAAGGCTTAGGATTTTGCAACCCGACTTGGGTTTCCGGGCAACTCCGCTTTCTTTCCAGAGAGAGGATGAGTTGGGGGGCGAATGCGAAGGGGAGGGGACTGCGGATACAGGCACTCGCCTCCGGTGACATCTGTTTTACTTAAGAGGCCTGATTCCATTTTGGGATGGGAGAGTATTCCCTTTCAGCAAGAGGCATAGGGCCTGGGGCTTGTATTGATTCAGAGCAAGGCCTAATAAAACACGAGCAGGTGATTTAGTTTCATATTTTGGTTCCTTTGTTTAAACAGCTTCTCTCAAGTTCTCCTGTGTCTGCCAGGGAGTACAGCAGTTCCTTTTGATGCTGGGGGTATATGTGACCCCCTCGGGGTGACCCCAGTGTGCAGGGCTGAGTCCCTGCTGACAGCCTGGTGCCCGCCTGGCGCTGGGGCTCCGTGGCCGGGCTCTCCAAACCCGCCAGGATTTATGATGCTCCGGAGAGATCAATACTACTTTTTAAATATTACAATACCTTTTATCGAGACAATATTACAACAAAAGCATTTTATCCTGTCAGGAACCCAGTTCAAATCGATTCTACCTCTCATTGATGGGTTTCTCCGTCCTCCGCGTTCCTGGTGTTTTCTGGAGGGGCTGCCCCTGCGTGGCACTACCCAGCCACTTGCCTCAGGCCAGAGGGGCAGTACCCTTCTCTGGGTATTCCTCAGAAGTCCCATGGACTCTCCTGGCTCAGAGGAAAGGGCTGCTAGGCTGTAGGATGAGATTCCTGTTGGCGCCCTCTCCAGGGGCCATAGGCTACCCTCCTCACTCCTCTACCTGTCCTGTCAAGGGGCACTGGCTGCATTGCTTGCAAGTCCCCTTGCCTGTGCCCTCACTGGCCCAGAGAGAGCTTCTAAGAGTTTGTTAGGTGACTAAGAGTGAATGCTAAAGTATGACCTTAGTATTTCTGCTCTCCATGCTGAAATCTAATCTCCGGTGGGATGATTAAGTCAAGTCGGTGGCTCAGGAATAAATAAAGACCCCTCAGGTTGTGAAGACACAAAAGGCCTGAGAAAGCTGACACTCTCTGGACATAAAATATGTCAACACCTTGATCTGGAATTTCTTAGCCTCCAGAATGGTGAGAAATGAATTTCTGCTCTTTAGAGAGACCCAGTCTGTAGTGTCATTACAGCAGCCTGGAAGGACTAAGCAGGAAGGACCAGTTCTTATTCTCATGCCGTCATCTGCACAGAGTGCAGGAATGGCCCCAGAGAAGGGAAAGATTACTCCAGGCTTCCTGGGCCCCTTGGAACTTGGCCTTCTCTGCTCCTGAAAGAATGAAGTCACACCTAGTTTGGCAGCTGAAAAACTCCTACTTCAAAACCATGTTTCTTGAGAGAAGTATTTCACTGAACTGTTCTAAGCCTAGTTGGCAACCCTCAGCTATGAATAAAGATACCTGCTGTGTAGACCTGTTGAGAATTTGATGAGGTGATATATGTCAATAGTTCTCCAAGGAAGCAACTAAAGTTGACTCTCTGTGAGCCCAGTGGAGGTGGGCATATTAACAATGGGCCACTGGTTGTGTCAGTCAGTAGGAGAAAAAGCAATATGCAAATCATAGCCTCCATTTCAATTCTTTAATTGCTTATATGGTTTTGCCCTTTCTTAAAAATTTGGTATGTCTTCTTAAAGTGGTTCTTATGTGCTGAAATTGAATATATCCAAGTTTCTTGGTGTTTATCTACTTGACCACTCTTCCCTGAAAATTTACAATGTCTTTACTATGTGCCAAGCCTGAGGATAGGTAATAGGATATGGCAGGGAGTGAACTAAACAAAATTGGGACCCTAGGAAACTTCCACATCAGTCGGAGGGGCAAAAAAAGAACAAAATCCAAAGATGCAAATGAAGACTGTATTTGTAAGTTGTAATGAATGCTGTGAAGGAAATGGAGAGGGTGATGTGACAAGGGATACTTCATCAAAGATATTTTGATTTCTGGATATTTGGCCTTCTGTACAAGCATGAGAACAACCATTACGTGTGTGTGCAATGCCAGCCAGCATCTAGAACAGCTGGTTTCAGTTAACCACTGCTGTGTAACAAAACACCCAAAACTCAGTGACTTACAATAGCAACAGCATTTACGCTACTTTCAAGTCAGCAATTTGGGTAGAGTGCAGTAATGACAGGACAGTTAATTAATCTTTGCTCTACTGGGCATGGACTAGAGAGGTCAAAGCCTGGAACCACAGTCAAAGGGAGGCTCCTCTGCCTTCATGTCTGAAGGTCGATGATGGCTGTGTGCTGGGGCCATTGCTGGGGCTAGGACCTTCCTCCGGGGCCACTTGGCTTCCTGTGACCCAGAGGCTGGGCTCCAAGGTGAGTAGTTAGCAAAACAAGACCAGGTGGAAACTTACAGCTTGATGTGAGCTAGCCTTGGAGGTTGCATCACCTTGACCTTGACCCTGCAGTGTCACTTTGCCTCGTTCTGTTTATTAGAAATTAGTCACTGAAGTGGACCCATTGTTCAAGGGAAGAGGAATTAGGCTTAATTTTTCTATAGGAGGAATGTTGAAGAATCAACAGGAGGAATCTCAAAACACTTCAGTCTTCAGTTAAAAAGACAAAAGCATTCATTTGGAAGGCATGATCAAGCACATTTTGCCCCTATATTATACCATTTCATTTCCCAGTTGGACCTCATTCCTTCTAGTCTCTCTTCAGTCTATTCACCATGCTATCGTTGCATAAGTAATGCTGCTCTGATTTTCTTGGTATTTTATTTTGTTTCTCCCTCCTCCTCATATCTGTTAGAAATAAAAATGTAGACATGCAAAAGCTTTAAGCTATCTGACCTAAGCATTTTTCCTTGCTTTAATTCCCAAACCGATATACATTCTAAAGACAAAACTGCTTTAATCAGGTTTTTCCAGTTATTTCTACCTAACTGACACAAGGCACGTGTTCATATGCTACTTTCTACATTTGGTTCCTCCCAGCACCCAAATTCTACTCACCCTTCAAATCCCCACTCAGAGATGTCACTTCTAGGAGAGCTTTGCTGACTAAACTCCATCCACACAGCAGGAGTAGTCTGCAATTGGTCAGCACCCATTGTATGTCAGCAATTTCTCAAGAAGCTTTGCATGAATTTTTCATTAATTTTTATAACAATCTTACAAGTTAATATTTGCCCATGGAAAAGATGAGGAAACTAAGTTGAAGAGTTTTTTTTTCTTTTTCTTCTGAGGTTTCCAGTTAGTGTGAGATGCATTTCCAATTCAAATCTGTCTGTCTATCCTCAGCCCAAGCTTTTTCTACTATGATAGCTATAAAAATCAGTGCAATATCTCTTAGGGTAGAAAGAGACAAGCACTGGAATCACGGGGCAAAATTATTAGTTGGGGAAGAGATCTCAGTTTAATGGTTGAGCTAATTGAGACACTTGACATCAGTAATTTGATATCACTGGAGTAATACATAATTAGCTATAAATTGAAAGCTTTTATCTGCTTACTGCTTCAAGCTCAGAACCACTCCCTTCTGAGCCATTTTTCATGATTTTCTTAGGTCTCCCAGTTGTCACCTGACAGCTCATCACTGAAGGCCTAAAGACAGGAAGAAAAATAGGCTGGGGATTGGGCAGCCTATCCATTTGCTCTACCTAGCAAGTTTCAAATAAAAATGTTAATACAGATAAAACAAGTATGACCATGCCTTTTTCTCTTTCTTGTATTCCTCACAGTGTGTTATTGCTATCATCTGCTGTGGCTATCGTGGGATCTACAATGTTTCTCAAAGGCTCATATGTTAAAGGCTTAGTTCCTTTCTTGGCACAACTAGAAAGTGGGAGAACCTTTAGGCTAGGTCTGGTGGGGGGAGTCTTCAGCTAATTAGGGGATTATAGATCTTTCTCTCTTTTCTACGTTCTGACCATGAAATTCATGGCTTTGCTCTGGTCTTCTATCATGATATCCATTTCAGTTGTAGGTCTGAAAGCAATGGTGCTATCTGATCATGGATTGGAACTTCTCAAACTATGAGCCAAAACAAATCTTTCTGCTTTATATGTTGATTTATCTCAGGTATTTGCTATAGTGATGGGAAGCTGACAAATCTATCCCACCAGGTACATGGAGGGACTCCAGCATAGATTGGCCTTGCAACTTGCTTTGACCAACCAAATGGGAAGAAGCAATGTGATATAGATCATGAACCTAAAGATTTTAGAGCCTTATTTCACCTTCTACTGACTGTACTCTTGGGATGCCAGAAGCTGTAGAGAAAAGAGCCCAGTAGAAACAGAAGCTCAGGGCTGGTGCGATAGCTCAGTGGTCTGAAGTGTCTGCTTAGGCAACTGCAGGGACCACAGTTTGATCCCCGGCACCACAGGCTGTGCCAGCCCCACCCCCAGGGCAGGCTGAGCCGGCAATAATATAAATAAAATAAAATAAAGAAACAGAAGTGCAACCATCTCTGTCTTTTCCACTACCTGGCCAAACTCAGCCACTGCTAAATGCTGCTATGAGAGAGAACTGGATAATCAACCATAGAATCTTGGGAAAAGGTAAACCATTATTGTTTCAAGCCTCTAGATTTTTCTGTCATTTGTTATACAGCAATAGATAACTGACACACATAGATGAGGTTTCACTGGACAAAAGAAATTTCAAGATTCTTTGAAGTAAGGCTATGGAAAGAAACTTTTCTTATAAGAACTACGTGGAATGGGTTGAGAGCAAAACCTCAGTGTTCAGGTAGTCAGTAAAACTGGAAGAAAAACAGGCATATGTTTAGATTGTTTAGACAAAAATGTTAGCATTCAAGTACTGAGAGAAATGAGAAACAGAATCATAAATTTCAGGGCTGAGAGGGCTTTCTAGACTAGGCAGTCCAATCATGACAAATATGCTTCATTGCTGCTAGCTTCAATTGATCAGGGCTGGAGGGCTGTGTTGAGATATCTAAAGCTTTGTTTTTAGGAGAAAAGAGTGCTGTGATTGATTAGTGATGTCTGCCCTTGGTACTTGTCTTACTTCAAGTCTTTGAATGTGCAAAGCTCTGTCCAGTCTCAGCTCCTTTCCTTGTGCTGCATTCCATGTGGAATGCTATCTCTCCTCTACCACTCTTTCTTTAGCTGACTCATTCTCCAACTTTCAATTTTAATGTTACTTTTTTTGGAGAAGACTTTCCTGCCTAAAGTAGAACATTTCATATAAATGTAGGTGCAGTTGTTTTTAATTAGTCTTCCTCATAACAAATTCATAAAACAGCAAGCTTCTGAGAGCAAGGCTATGTTAGTTTTCCCCAGATCTTTACTTGGTACCTATTATGGTGCGGTGCATAGTAGATACTATTTGTCTAATAGATAATTGTAATGTGGCACTGATATCAAATTTGATTATCCTAAGTTACTCCAATATCCCCCTATACCTTGGGCTGGTTAGGGGATATTCCTAGGACAGGTAGTCTGTCAGTCTACACACTCCTGATCCAGGGCTATTTCTAAAACACCAGTCTACAGTGTACACAGTTGTATTTTAATAATTGAAACTGCAGGAGAAAAGAGGCTGAGACCATGCTGATAGCCTGAGATTGTGCGGGAGCACCCATCCAATTCAGACACATTATTAACCCACTGTTGGGGAAAAATAATGATGCTCAAACAAGTTTATGTACAAATTTTGTCACTTAAAGTTGACATTCACCATGAAGTTGTAGCAAATATGGGGCAGTACCAAGAGTGAGCATATGGGTGTGTTTGGTCTTGAGCTTTAACTCTGCTCCACTCACACAAATGGGATGCTCAGGAGTTGAGTGGATGTGTGGTTATAGCATCCTAGATTGGGGAGGGGATATATTAAATGAAGTAAGATATCCTTTGGACATTGATATTTTTGAAAAAGAAGATAAATTGACAATAAAAACATAAAGATAAGTAAAGACATTTTATCTCACATTCCAAATTAAAAACAATAAAAAGACATTCCATGACCCAAGTTGAAAAAATCATCCTGTTTGACATGGGAAGCCTTCTGTATTCCCAAGAACTTGCGTGATGACAGACACACTTCCTTCTTTGGAAAGCCTATACTTCTTTCATGCACTGGCACCCAGCAGTAGGTTACCTGTCCACTGAGCTACAGATTAACACAGAGGGAAGAGGTGCATTTCCTGTTACATTTTCATGGAGGAAGAAAGAACATATAGCAGCTTTCTGCGGCCCCTGGGGTGATGGTGGTTACTGTGGACACGAATAGTGGTAGGATCCATTCATTTTTAGTATGTTCTCCACTGAAGCATCTTACTTTAATTTCAATTTCTCTAGGTATTTTAAGCTTTGAAGGTCAAAGCTTAAAAAAAAAAAAAAAAAACCTTTAGTGCATACAAAGCAGTTAATGTATGTGGCCACATTCCAAAAGAACTTTTTTGGGGGTGGGCAGGGGGAGAAGTGAGATTGTCATCTGGGTTTGGCCTATAGGCTTTGGTCCTTCAACACCTGCTTTCAGTGATTATAGTGGATGCCTTTTTTCTCCCATGAAAGATGAAGACTTTGGTAACTGATTTCTGCTTGCTTGCAAATATGTAAATATTATTAGCAGGAAAGTATAAGCAAATTTCCATGGCTTTAATGCGATTAAAACAAAAAAGACTAAGTATATTGCGCTTTTAAAATGAAGGGTGTCTAAGAAACTATTAAAAACTTAAAATTATATATAATTGCCAAATTCTGCTTCTGTGCAGTAGCCTTCTTGCATGTGAAATTTTCAAGTAGAATAGCTATTATTTCCCACTGATGAATCACAAATAGGCTGAAGATATTTGCATACCTTTTTACACATGATATATACTAGGTCTCTAACCTCTGATTCTTCTAACCAAATTCCATTTAATTTGTCATTAATTAGTAAATTGTTATGTGAAATACTGCAAAGCATCTTGGGTGAAGCGGCCAGCCTGATGAATATTCTTTTGGAAGCTATCTGAAATTGTTACTACTGAGCAATTTCCATGAAAATAGAAGGGTCTTTGGAGCTGTTCTTTTAAAATAAGAATAAAATGAACCAAATGGGGAGAACAAATAAAGGCAATAATAAATCAAGGACAAAAGACAGGAAACTAGTCTCCAAAAAGTATCTGAGAAAAATGCTTATTAACTTCTTGTTATAACGCTAGGTGCTTCTACAATGATCCTTTGAAGATTCAGTAACAACAAAGCAAAGTCAAGCAAAGAAGTCCAAAAGTAAATCTTTAGAAATCCACTTGGCATCTGCTTTAAGAATCTCTAGATCTCTGGAAACTTTTATCTCAGGGGACGGAGGAGTTGAGGGTGATCTTAGCTAACCATGGGCAAGTTTGTTCCTTCTTTCTGTTACATGCAGTATATAAATTTGCATTCACTTTGTTAATTTCGGAATCTTTCTTTCTCTTTCTCTTATTTGCTTATTTGCTTGGATTTTCTCCTTCTCTCTTCTTTGTTTTCCCCCTAAACTAAGTCGACTATACTTTTCAGATATTTGAGTTTATGCCTTCAAGCTGCTTCCAGAGCAGCTTAATTCCTCCTTACTGCCTTCTCCGGAACCGAGTCCAAATGAAAGGCAAGCCTCTTTCAACCTCTGCCCTTCCTTTCCTGCCTTCTCTTCTCCTGGGTTTCAATGGTTGATTGAACGGTGTGTTAGGTTCACTGAACTTGGTCTTGGCTCCGGTTCCAAGCACAGACAAAGTCCGTTTCCAGGCCCATTTCCATATGAAAGCAGCTGGGATCTCTTTCCCCATTTTGGAATTCCAGGCTGCGCCCAGTCCCTGGTTTCTCAGACTCAAAGTTGCTGGCTAACTTTTCCCCACCCCCACATCCCAACCTACTCCTAATGCCTACGCATATCTATTTGTCTGTTCACTGGATTTCCAGCTCTCGCGCACATCAATGTTGCAGGGAGAAAGCAGCAATGAACTCAACAGCAGCATGCTTCTTGTTTCCAAAGGATACAAGAGAGAGAGAGATTTATTATTAGGGCTGGAGAAGGGTAGCGGGAGGTCGCAGGTAGAGGGAGGTGGCAGAAGAATCAAGTTATTAGGATTGAATTTAAAAACGTCTTAATTCCTAATGACAACTATTTAGGAACAAATACAACCCTGTTAAAGAATTGATTCTGCTGTCTGTAATCTGGCTTGGTGTCTTAGGTGAACTGCTTCTAAAATTTCTGCTTTACTTCCAAGATATCGTTCTTTTGCTAAACTGGAAAATGACAACAAAAAAGACATTGCTATGTTACTTCATAGCACTTCCTATATAAGCAAATTACTTGTTTGCACTCTCAAAAATATAACTTCATAAAAATAATATCCCCAGTCTAGAGTTAGAAATCCTGGTTGTATTCAAAAGCCACAGAGAAGTGTGTGAGTTGACAAACAGGACCGTCACTCTCCTCACTCTCAGGACCACATTCTCTTCCCTTTAGATCAGCTTCCGAAGTTGTTAGTGAGCAAAGGAGTTCTTTTTTTATTTTTTTATTTTTATTTTTTTTACCATGGGTTCCTTGGATTCTGCTTGAAGATCTTTCTTGTGTTAATGTCTGGTGACATTTCAACTATGCTCTGAACGATGCCGTGATTCTTCCTGCTACTGAGAAGTGAGGCTCAGCGATTTATAGACTTCTGGTGGTACAAATGCTGTTATTGCTTTCATTATGGCCCTAAAAATGTCACTTTAATAGCACGTGAAATTTTTTGGAACACTATAAATGCGTCTATGGCTTGTATGCCATGAAATTGTCACAGTTCTCACTATGGCAAGAGGGTCAACACTTCCTATGTAAAAAGGGAGTGTATGTTTACACATGTAGAAGTATGTCCATGAGTTTTTATGCACGCTTTTGTACATATGAGAAGTGTGTATGCATGGATGTGATATTTTCAAGTATGGATGCTCAAGGTACTTGTGTATGTATGTGTGAATGTATGCCAGCACATGAGATGCGGGAGCTCATGGATTGGCATGTGTGTGTTTCCAAATTTACATAGGTAAGCAGGGCTGTGTGTCAGTGGGTGAAGCACGTAGATGTGCAAATCAGTGAATGGAATGCTGCCAGCAGAAGACCTAGCGTCCTCTTGCAGCCAAAGGCTCTGGAGAGTCTTTGTTGCGGATGCATTCCCAGTGGGCTCCAAAGCACAATCTCTGCCTAGGGATACAGTATGCTCTCTTGGAAAGAGAAATTATTGAAAGGCAGAATATCTACTATTGTAAGCCCAAACTCTACTAAGTTGTGCTGGTTAGGGCCCTGAGAAACAGCCTGGACATCACTGCTGACCTGACACAGGCCCTAAGCAAAACCACATGTGCACCTCCCCACCTTGGAATCCAGTGGCCTTGCCTGAAACAGATCTCTGTTGAACAATGGAAGAAGAAAAGCTGAATTAGGTCCACTCTTTGCAGCGAAGGTGCTTGGCATCGTTTTTTATGCTGACCAGGTATCTTCTGTGTGGGTTATAATAAAACAATCTCTCCTCCTTTTTATCTACAGACACTTTATTGTCCTGAATCTGCTCTTTGTAATGAATTCATACATGTGGGGGTGACAACAAGCAAGAAGAGTTTAAGCATTTCAACAGCATTAATATTGATCACAGAATAGATTAAGAGACAGCTAGGAGGGATTTCTTCATGGGATCAAATTCGCCCTCTTTTCCCAGTCCCCTGAGATAGCAGGCAGCAGTAGACACCAACATTTATCAATGTAACAATTTCAACTCTTGAGCAAAAAGCTTCCCATCCCAGAGATTTTCGCATCTAACAAATCACTGCATTTTGTCCTTAAATTTACCCTGTGGCAAAATTTTGGCAGGATTGTTGAACTGTGGGATAAAGAGTCAAAAAAATTTCAAGAAAAGCTTTCCCACCCCCAACTGCTGCACACTGAACTGCATTGTCCAGGGAGAGGTGCTGATGATTAATCATACCGAGTTCCCTAGGACCTAGTCTACCCTTCCCCCCTGCCTTTTCTTTCTCTCCCCTTTTCACAGGCTTCTATGACAGTGCGAATGATTTACTGACTAGTTGAGGATAACAGATATCAGGTCTTAGGTCCAACGGAGTTTAGTGTCTTTTAAATAAACAGGACTGGCCTTGCCTTAGGTCCTGACACTATTGCCTTTTTATGTCCTTTATTCTGAATGGTGTCTGAGCTTCAGATCTTGTTTGCTTTGCTTGGTCACTGACCCCTTAACTTACTCTGCAGCCTCCCTGCTGAGACCTAGTTTGTGCACTTTCGTCCCTGGCTCTGACCTCTGACTCCTCTTCTCCACTGCAATTTGCATTGGTGCTTCTGGGTATTCTGTTTTGGGACTTTCTAGGGAGCATGTTGGATGAGTCCTACCAGCTTTCTTGCTGGGTTTTTCTTAGTTCCATGGATAGAACCTCAAGTGCTGCCCAGCTCCAGGTGTATTCTGAGAATTACTACAGGAAGGAGATTTCATAGGAAATAATGGAGAAGATGACTTTAGGTTACTGAACATTAATGCCATGCCAAGTACTGTGTGAAGGAGCTTTGTATATGTTAACTGATCTCTGCATAAGGCCATGTAACCATTACTATGATCTCTTTCAGAGCCTTTTGTAGGCACCTTTACCCCTTGAAGTTACTTATCCCTTACCAATTGTTTCCTATTCATCCATTCCTTTAACAAATGTTAATTTACTTTCTGCTACTCGGATTTGCTTATTCTGCACATCTCATATACATGGAATCCTACAGGGCTGGGGAGATAGCTCAGCAGTCTAAGTGCCTGCCTGACAAGTACAAGGAACTGGCTTCAATCTCCAATACCTCATGCTGTGCAAACTGTGCTGGCCACTGAAACTGGCCAATGTAAGCCCAGTGCTGGGGAGGCTGAATCAGGAGGATGACTATGAGTTCAAATTGCGTAGTGAGATCCTGTACCAAATAAATAAATAAAAGATTTTTAAAGAATGGAGGGCTGGTGAGATAGCTCAACAGTCTAAAACGCCTTCTTAGACAAGCTTAGGCAATCACAGCGATCTCAGTTTGATCCCGGCATCACATGCTGCACCAGCCACACCCCTAAGGCAGGCTGAGCCAGCCATAGCATTAAAAAATAAAAATTAAAATAAGTGGAGTCCTATAATCTGTGTTCTTTCGTGTCTGGCTTCTTTGAATTAGCAATATATTTTCAAGGTTCATCCATGTTTCATGTATTGAAACTTATTTTTATAACTAAATAACATTCCATTATAAAGATAACAAACTGTGTTTTCTTAGGTAAATTTTACCATAATCCTATAAGGTAGGTAAAATTACTATCTCCATAAATAACAATAATATGATGAATGTACACATTTTATATAGAATGGTAGTATTTTGCAGAGGAACCTCAGACATAATTCTACTTTCCATTTTTTCTTCAACTTATTTGATTATTGTCCATCTGAAGTAGACAGTGGCCTGGACTTGAAGCTGGGATGCAGCATAAGTCACCAGTGCTCCATTGTCTACTTCAAGGTTGCTCCACAGAGTCTCTCCGACAGGCTTCCTGGGTCACCCCAAGCTCTCAGCCCTCCAGTAACTTCCTTGGCTGTAGCATTTTTGCGGCATGACCTGATGCCATGTCCTAGCAGAACATCGTTTTTGGGCAAGGTGCTGGATTATGTTTCTCAGTGTGCACAGCATATCCATTCAGTTCTCTGCCTCAGAGCTGGTGGAGGTACAATGTTTCTTTTCTCAACAGTGCTTCCAAAAACCAAGTGTTTTATGGAAAACAGAAGGACAAGATGTGGAGATTATGTGTTATGCCAGTAAGAAAATGATTTTTTTTTGACCAATACATTTAGATTTCAGGTAAACTTTCTATCGCATCAGTCTATGATGATAAAATATGGACTGATTCCTTGTTTCAGAGTCTGTATATCAAGGCATGAGTCTTCTTGCCCTCCAGGCGCCTGCCCTGAGCCAGATTGTGCCTACAGGAAATCTTGGCCACTTTGGGCTCCACATGCTGTGTCACACAGAGACACGGATACCTAAAATGCTAGAGGAGCCAAAAGAAGGTGAACCATTGGGAGTGAAAACAAACCTTTGCTCAGAAAGCTGATATAGCAGCCAAGCCATGGATATGGGTTCCAGGGCAGGGCACTTCCTGGAACTGAGATACCTCCTAGGATGGACTGTGTCTACTTCTCAGGTCAGAAGATATATCAGTAATTCAGCACAGAATCTTGTTGGCTCAGAAGGCCCAGTTTTAAAATGTAGATGAGAAATTTTTCCATTCAGATAGCTATCACTTATTAAATTCATGTGCAGAGTGAAATATACATCTTAGCTTTAATGTTCTGTTATGCTTTGCATCTAGTTGTCCCCCCAAAGCCTCCTGAAATCATGAGGTGGACTTCTAATTGTGATTAATTCAAGACCCAATACTGGGATTATGGGTGTACCTGCCACTAGGATTATAGGTGTGAGCACTACACCCAGCTAGGGTTTATAGCTTGAACGTAGCTTATGGGAGACAGACTTGCCCTCTGTTGCCTTTGTTGCCTCTACTTCTCCCTTTTTGCTTTTGTTGATTTATTGTTTTCTGCCTCCATGAACTGCTGCCCTCCACTGTGTGCCACTCTGCCTTGGAACTAGCTGAGTATGGACTGAAACCTCCACCAACTGTGAACTAAATAAATCTTTCCTTCTTAATTTTGGTGTTAGGTATTTTGTCCCAACAAGGAGTGAAAAATAACTGATACATGCTCACATAATTATTCATAAGAAAACACTTCAGAGAAAGTGAATGATTTGCTCAATGTCAAATAGCTTGCAAATAGCAAAACACATATAACAGGCATCAAGCCCTTGCTTCTTGACCTATTCATGTTTTATCTGCATGAATTTTTGGACATGGTGTTGACAGAGAGGTATCTGTGCATATTTTTGTCCCAGTCATCCTGACTTTTGACTTCTCAAGCCATACATAAAGAATACAACATGGCCCTGGTTACATTTCTTACTTTAGCTCCAAATGTAAGTCCTGAATGCAAGTTGGGAATCAGAAGTGTGGGCTATTGGTGTCTCTTCTCAGAGATGTAAAAAGGAGTTTAGTTTTATTTATTTATTTACTTACTTACTTATTTATTTATTTTTGTGTTTTTTTAGTATAAGGTCTATAGGGTCTACAGGGTCTCACTACACAAATTGGACTTGAACTGATCGTTCTGCTTTCAGCCTTCCAAGTGCTGGAATTACAGGCATGTGTCACCACACCCAGTATCAATTACTGTCTCAGCATACCCCAGGGGCAGGACTGGCATGCTGAGGACTGAACCCTGGCCCTTGCATCTACCTAAGCAGGTGCTTTAATCTGCTGAGCTATTGGGCCAGTCACTTTTTTCTGTTCTTAAAAGTAAATGACACAGCTATCAATCTGCCCAACTATCTAGTGCTGATATTTCTGTTGATGTTAAACAACTTAATCTGCCTTAAAAAGAAATCCACACTATTGTTTTTTGAAGCCAGCTTTTTGTGCAGCTGACTTCAAAGTTCATTGCAGTGGTTGGGGGAACAAGAACGTGTGTGTGTGTGTGTGTGTCCTTCCATCCATCCTCTCAGCCTTTGCTATCAGAAGAGAAGCAAGGGCAGTGAGTGGGAAGCATTCTGCCACAGGGAAAGCTCTAGCCTGTTGGGTGAGCTCTGCAGCTAGTCTGCACTGCAGGAATGGGGTACAAGGGTTGGGGAGGTCTGCATCCCTGACCTTTCTACCCAGGATTCTGGCACCGGTCCTTACATTCCAACCATCCTCTTCAAGGGCACTGCTTGGGGTATGAGGCTGCACACTTCAGGCCCGGGAATTTCATCCATATGTTTTTGATTCATTTACACTCATAAAAATGTGATTTTAAGAGCAACGTGACATGCAATAAGTTTTCCAGGCCATCTCTCCTGTTCTGTGTCTGCTTATAAGAGCAGATACTCCTGTTTAACCAGGAGAAAGCCAACACAGGCTCCAGCACCCTCTACCTTAGAGGCGGGAGTAGCAGGGAGGTGCATGAAGGTTGGCCCCTGCCAGCATGAGACAACTCAGCAATGCTCCATCAGGCTGAAATTGTACCCCTGAGCTGGATCCTGCCTTTCCCTGGGGAGCTGCTTCAACCACTCAATGAGAATAATGGCCTTTTCCCTTGCTATTTTTATTTTATTTTATGCTATTTCTCAGTCTTTCACAGGTTCTCATTAGCTTAGGAACATTGATTCCCCTTCTCTAAGTACTCTGTGCACCTGTTTTATCCTCATGCCTTCAACTTAGTCTTTCTTGAGACAGTCTATGTATTTTCTGGTTTTGTTAACTGAGACATAGTGAATTGTCCCAAGTCCTTGGTGTCTCTCAGACTGTTTGGCTCAAGAACTATGCACGTTGGGCTAGCTCTGCCATTGTGCTGTTCCCATCTATTGTTCTCATATTTTGTGTTTTAGGTTCCCCTCTTCACTGCTCCTAGAGCTGGTGGGTAAGGACTACCCATCATTTCCAATGGACAGAGTGATGCTGCTCTACACGTGGAGAACACAGAAGCTCTGGAAGCCAAGGGATCAGTAAAATACTCCGGATGCTACCACTGCCTAGTTATATATACACTTCTGGTTCTCAGTTCCCTCTTTGTTAAAGGGAAGATGACAAACTCCACCTCACAGAATTGGTGCAAGGATTTAGTACGGCTGAGCCATATTTTCTCCTGTGATCACCTGGCCCAGCATGGTGCTGATATATAAGAAGAGCCGTTGCTTACTGGTAGTGGCAATGCACTTCACTAAGGAGACAGGAGTAGGCCTGTAGCTGAGCAGGTGGGGTGTATTACTCAATGCACTGGGTATCCAAGGACTTCTCAGTGAGCAGGAATTTGAAAGTACCCATTTCAGTACATACATGCTGTCAGAAAGTCTTGCTAATGTGACGATTGGATGTTTCAGTAAATCTAATTCCAAAGATGGGGATACTAGATGAGAATAAAATTGTAACTGGTAAATTAGAAGTAGTAATTTCTTTTGGCACAGAGGAGGGAGTGTTGGGCTTTGTGCATGCAACAATAGCCTCATTCTGCCTGTTCTCAGACACAGTTATAAAGTGTGTCTTATTGTGTCTCATTTTATCATGGTCTCAGAGGATTTTTGTCTGGGGGTGATATTATGTGTATTGTTTACATTTGGTAAGATGACCCGGGTCAGCTGCAGATGCCAGTGCAGCTTCTAAATAGAAGAGGCTGCTCTTTTTTCCTTCTTTTCTCTCTCAGGGTAGGGAAGCAGCTGGTCAGCTGGCCAGGGTGTCTAGAAGAGACCTGGGTTAGGGCATGAGTGACCCATGCCTACTGCAACCTGCAACAGCCTGTGAGGGGCCCAAGTTTATGAAAAGTGACGTTGGTTGGATAGTAACTTAGGCAAAGGAAGAGAGAGAAAATAAGGTGCAGAAGAGGATTATGAGCACCTGAAATCTTCTCCTAGATATGTAGGGGATGAGTGGTCCTGGCAGCCAGGGCTAGGCAGAGGATGCACGACATGCACCAATCAGGCAGCCGAAGGCAAAACTCAAACAGCCTGTGTGTGCTTGATCCATCCTGACCTTGGATACCCAACATGAGTGTGGGAAGGAAATGCAGTAACACCAGATGTGGGCAAGTGAGGGGAAAACCTTTAGGGGCTGGAAGCTGGATAAGCTTTATAAACCACAGTAGTGGAAAGTCAAGGGTCTGTGAATGTCATTATCCTCCCTTACTCATGGGATAAAGTCTTGAAGATATTAGATCAGTTTGGATTAAGATGGCACATTTGGAAATGATGGGGAATAACATTCACCTGAAAGTTGGAAAGGTGAGAAGGGACAAGATATGTGATATTCTTAAACATAGACTTCCTGTCTCCCCCTCCCTACAAAGTGTATTTGTTAGGATTAATGTTTTATTATGGTTCAACTTCTGACTGGCTATATCAATGGTACTGAAAGACTGGTATAACTGAGGAATCATTCCCATTCCAAATCACAAAGATGTTTTCCTTCCATCCTTAGCAAGTCTTAGAGATTTCTAGCAGCCTATTGCTATGGTTTGGGTATAGTTTGTCCTTCTTTCACAGGTTTATCCTGGGAGGTGATGGAACCTTGAATGGGTGGCTCCTCCTTAGGGCTCCCTTCTCATGGGGATTAATGCAATTCCTGAAGGACCGGTTCTCACAAGAGTAGGTTGTTATAAAGCAAGACCGTCCCAAGTGCTCGCTTCCTCTTGAACATGGCCATTTTCCCCTGTACGTTTAACATAGGCAAGGGCATCGTTATCAAGATAACGATGAAAATGATTACCTATTGATTAATTTATAGGTTACCTAGCCTTTTTTGTTATTGGTATTTTGTTATAGAATCACCAAAGTGGTGAAGAGTGCAGCTGGTGTTCTTCGCGTTCCTCACAATTTATTATTAACTTGGTGAGTCTGCAGCTGGGACTTTGGTCAAAGTCAGTGCTAAGAGTCATCCTTTCTCTGGCCCATCTGTCACTTGTGATTGTCATACTCTAAGCAAAGAGGACAATAAATAAGCACCTTCTGGTTTGATATTCATGGGCCAGAGTTCACCTATGGTGGCACCCAAACAGGTCTCCACGTGGGAAGCAGCTGTGGCCCACACTCACTGTTCAGACAGGCCATCGTGGGATGCTCAAGCACAGCAGACTGCGGTCCCTCTCTGGTGCCACTCCCGCCAAGCTTCCCACTCACCGCATGACTCTATCATTCCTGTGTGATGTATCGTTGCATTCGACACCTGCTCTTCCATGAACAAATTTCTTAGTTTATCCTCAGAACTTCCTAGTATATTCCTCAGATATTCCTGGGGAATATCTTTCATATGTGGCCTTAAATACTAGGCATATTAGTTTGTTTTTCCTGTGGTCTGCAGAGCTATGGATTAATATTGACCTGCTTAATTCTGGGTACTAGCTGCCTGAAAACTTCCACACTCTTGTTGCTTTATTCCCCAAAAAGAGTTTCTTGCTATGCTTTGCATTCCTTTTTTATCATTTTTTTAATTCATCTTTTCCAGGTACCAAGTTTCCCCCAAGTCCCTTTACTTTGCAATTTCAGAAGAAAAAAGAGAAGCAAGTTAGGTATAATGAACCCCTCTTCCTGCTCCTGTACTACACAATTATTCTTGTCCTCATACTTGTGCTTTTCATTTACAATAAAAAAACAGCAGGCATCCCTCTTCCTCTTTAATGTTCATTTTGGGGCCAGCCAAATAGCTCAGTGGAATAAACACCTGCAAGCTGGCACAGTTGGTTCGATCCCTGGGGTGCCTTGCCAGCCCTGTTCCCAAGACATGCTGAGATGGCAATTGAGACTGGGTGTGGTGGCACATGCTTGTAATCACAGCTCTTGGGAGGCTGTAAATAGGTGGATCACTATGAGTCCGATCTAGTAGTGAGACCCTGAACACCCTGTAGACCCTTCCCTAAAAATACAAAATAAATAAATAAAATAAAAATAAAAATGAAAGAAAAAGTTAATTTCCCCACTTCCACAGGAAC
>PVKN010009294.1:0-23956 GCA_004027915.1 Capromys pilorides
ATATTTGTTAAAAATAAAATATGACATCATAAACTAGATTTTATAAACATAAGGAAAGTAAATATGCAGGTCTGTTAAAGAATTAAGTGCTTCTAATAAGCTACTTGATTGGGGTCAAGGGGACGTCCAATAACATCATCTGTCAAAGAGAAAACAAATCGCTGGTAGGCAGGCAGATGGTCCATCAGGGCCCCAGGCCCATAGCCCCTGCACAGCCCGGCCCCACTCAGGCCCGGAAGTGTTGGCAGCGCAGCACTGGCCGCGGCCACCTGAGCTGGGGCTCAGGCCACAGCTGCAGACAGTAAAGGATCCGTCACTTGGGTACAGGCTGAGGCCTGTACACATCTCTTCTCCTTCAGCATGTGGAGCAGTCAGTTTACCCACAAGTTCCAAGCCACACAAGTGCCAAGCACGAGGCCACCAGCCTGCAGTTCTTCACCACAGAGTCAGTTTTGCTCTTCCAGGCCAGTTGTGTCTGTTACATTCTGCTGCTTTGGTTCTAGGGTGGCAAAAAAGGAGACATCTTGGTCCCGGTCAGACTGTAAAGCCAACACAGTCTCTTCAACGACTTGAAGATGAGGGTTACCAGCATTTCTAAAATATGCTAAGGAAAGAACAAGTATGAATCACATGTGCCATGAACTGTGTTCTAAAACATACTCTTGTTTTGGTTTGGTTTGGTTGTTTCAAAATACTTATCAGGAGAATAAATCATTAGTGGTACAATAGGTATAGGCTTAAGTCCTTTCAAATAATAAAATACCTTAAGTGTTACGGAAGTCTCAATGTCTATGCATATTTTTAAATTTATAGTAACTGGCTGGGCGTGGCGGCGCACACCTGCAATTTCAGCATTTGAGAGGCTGAGGCAGGAGGACCATTCTGAGTTCAAGACCAGACTGAGCTACATACACAGTGAGACCCTGTCTCTAAACAAGCAAACAAACAAAACTATAGTAACTGAAAGTTGTTAATATCTTTTTTCTCCCCTATAACAAAAGACCTTATAATGTAAAGAATACACAAGGAAAACAGATTGTTGGCAAGGGGTAAAATGGCAAAAAATACATATAAGCTGTTTAGAGTTTAAGGGAAGAGTTTAAGCTGTTTCTATGTTGTAATGTACAAATAATACATCCAAAGAACACAGCTTACATTAGGCCTTGTTGAGGTTTAAGATGACAGACTAGGTTTGGTTATGTCTTCTTACTAACTACAAAATAATACCACATATTATTATTTCAGCTAACTGAAGCTTATTATGTTTCCTAATTTTTCAAATAATAACTCAAACTTACAACTTTCACCAAATATGGCAGTGCACTCCTGCAATCCCAGTACGGTGGGAGGCTGAGGCAGGAGAACTGCAAGTTCAAGCCCAGCCTAGGCAACCTAGCAAGATCTGGCCTCAAAACAAAACAAAACAAAACAAAAAGCTGGGGACTTAACTTAGTGTGAAGGTCTTTCATTCAATCCCTAGTACTGTAATGAGAGTAAAAGCTTTTCTAAGTTTCCGTTCTTTCTAGAATTCTCTCAAGGCTGAATGCCATTCACTCATTTCCTTAGTCATTTTACAATAGTACTATACATCAAAGTTGGCATGTTAATTTACATAGTATGCCTCAGGTCTGTCCCAATTTCCTAGAGAACATCTCGTCACTGCCAAAGTTTACTGAGAATGTGTACCCTTTGCCATCAAGGTCTGTCGCAGAGCCTTAGCCAGCAGAACCCTCACGTTGGGCACAGGATCTGACTTGAGGCTCAGGAGGCTGGGAAGCAGGTGCTCCACAAACTGTTCCACCGGGACACACTCCTCGCTCACCACGGCCTGCAGCAATGGAGAGACACCACGTGAGCAGCACTGGCCCAGCACGCTAGGCGCAGATCCGTCTCTCAGGCAAAGCAGTGGTTTCAGGATCTGAGGCTTGAGGGGGAGGTCTCTGGGAACCTTCAAGTCTCAAGCACTGAGCCTGGCTGCAGGCATCATTAATAGCAACGTCACTGCTAATTTTTAGCACTGGTTTTTGAGTAGTTTAAAAACTGGAGGGGAAACCATAGGCTCTGCAGTGAGACTATGCTGTCCAGGCTCAAACGACACCTGGCCACTCACAGGTGGCTGACCCTTTCTATGTCTGCTTCCTCACTGGTACAATGGCAGGTCCTTTCTGCAGAGTGGCGATAGCCCAGTCCCGTCACGTTGCATTCTGCTGGTCAGGAAGGGCTCCCATCTCACCTCTGTACATCCCAGGACACAGGCACTGAGGGCCAGGGTCTACCTGCCAAATCCTAAGCCTCACCTGGTGCCCAGAGCACTGTGCGGCCTGTAAACACCACACGCTCCAGCATCTGCACAGCGCTATTCTATCTACAAAGAGTTTAGTGTACAATCGCTTGCTTGGTTTTCACAACCAGCCTTAGTTATCAGAATTAACCAGGCTGTTCTGTCGGAAAATGCTGTCCAAAGGTCTACCAACAGGTGGCAATAGAGTGGGGACCAGAGGCACATGGGTTCATGCGGGGGTACATGTCCCTCCTTGAGCTGAGACAAGCCCCAGTGCCCAACCAGGGTCCTGTGCCTGAAACAGTGCCTGGCACCTGGCACACACTTGGTGGCTGCGAAGCCCCCCCCCCAGGGCATGAGTGGAACTGTTCAAACCCCGTGGGTGTGACTGCAAATCAGCCCCCGTACTCCCTTAGTAAACATCTAAATCTGCGTTCAAATATTGATCTGTAAGACCCCTCAGTGGTATTCTTGGCTGCTGGATACCCTTTGTTTTGTGGGGTTTTTCTAGATCCTTAGTAATTAATGAGCACAACAAAAATCCCATTAATTTTTCTTGAACAAAATTAGTTGCTGTCATTTCATTTTGTTTTCAGATTTTTTAAATCTTAAAGAATGAAAAAATAAAAGCTTCACTCTAGATTTGGAATGATCTGGAATCCCAACCTTCTGTTCACACAAAGCTGTGCTCTGCAGCCTGGAGCCTGAATCTTGGCTCTTCTCCAATAGGAAAGCTAGAGTACCCGCAACGCCCCTCTAAATCAATAGGGGGCGCTCCGGAATCCCTTGGCAATTATGCCAGTTATGAGGGGAGAGAGGAGGTCTGGAGTCTGAGGCCATCGGGCGCCCACCCACAGCCGCGTGGCGCTGCTGGCCTGGCTGGACATGTGCTACACTGTTCCCTTCTCCTTTATATATGCTGGAAACTGGGTATGATGAAGAGTTAAGATGTTCAACTTCAGAAGGAAAAACCAATCAGATTGCCTGTGTGACCCTAAGCAAGTTACTTGACCTCTCTGGGCTTCAAGTGCTTCATCTAAAACAGCAGTCCAAATGTGAGTGAGTCTACCACGGCCAGTACACAGGAGTACACAGGAGCTCATATACAGAAGCAGATGTTGGCATCCTGGAGGCTTGGCATTCAAGGAATGGCAGCCATCACCACTGCCAGTGTGCCTAGCCAAGAAGAATCCTGTCTCCAAGATGGCTGGCAGAGAGGGTGATGAGGAGCTGGAGAAGCTGGCCTGGACTGAGGCTAAGTGGCCCCTGCTCTCCCCCCTCCCAGCTTGCGCCTCCCCTACAAGGCTGCCAGCTGGTGGGGTGCAAGAGTGGGCAAAGCCAGCACTGGACACAACAGGGCTGCTGGGGCTCGACGGTGTGGCTGGGAGAAGCAGCCTGGTATATGCAGCCGTCTGCAGGCAGGGTACGTGGTGCACTGCAGCTGCTCAGCCACTGCCTGTGCCAGCCCTGGGCATGGCTCTCCCCTCACTGGCACGATCTCCATTTCCTGCAGGAGAAGAGGGCTGGGAAACCACTGCCCATGTGCTGGGCCAGAGCTCAAGGGCTGGGAGTCTGATGGTGCCGCACGGCAAGAACATGCACACGGCAGGTTCTCCCCAGGCCATGCTAACCTGACAAATGAAAGCGAAAGCCTGCCTTCCAACCCACTTAGAGCAGTGCCGGAATCGTATGATGAGTTCATTGATGAAATTTAACCCCAGTGCACCTTCGCTGTTTGAGTAGAACTTCTGCAGAATTGCCACAACCTATGAAAAATACCAGAAGAGCAAATTTAAAACAATGCTGTCCTTGTGACTGATGAATACTACTGCATCTGGGAACTGGACAGCTTCATGCTTTTTTACCTTTAAAATAAATTGAGAAGCATAAGAGAAACTGATTTTTTTTTTCACAGTAATCATTAGAAGGCAAAGAAAAATATGCTTAAATGTATGGCACTTCATGTAAAACCCTTGATAAAAATTTAAAATATCTAAAGTATTGGTATTAGCAAAACATATGAAGCTAACCTCTCAAATTTTAGAACATATTCCTTTGCATAACTAAATTATCACCTTTCAAAATATCTCATTTTTATAAAATTTTAATACTGTCAAAATATCTTAAAATCAGTTATTATCTAATGAGATGGTCTTTGTCAGCATTTGGCCAGTACGAAGTCACATAAAACAGGATCAGCTTTTCGGTTCTGGAGTTTTTGCTTAGTAACCAAGCTGCAGGTATTTTAAAAAACCAAAACCACTAAGCAATTATTTAAACATTCAGATATATAAAATAATTTATCTGCAATGTCCATCACCACAGCACACAGCTGAACAGAGGCCCTGCCCTGCAGTTTGACATGGTGGGGCTTTTTTTTTTCTTATTTTATTTTATGATGGAGCTCTTAGTTTTACAATTCAAAAATCCATTTTATAGGTGAACTGAAAAACTAGGTCCAGAAAGAAAAAACAAAAAAGGAATTAAAATGGGATATTCTCCTATTTAGAACTCGGGGACAGAAAAGGCAGTGATTCCTTACTAGCTTGAAGGAGATCCACCGAACTTCAGAAACTTTATCTGCACATAATCTTAAGGCAATATGCATTAAATAATCATAAACATCACTGGGGTTATAGAGTTCCAAAATCAGTATCAGCTGTCTGAAAGAAAAAAACAAAATTATTTTTGGACCAAAAAACAACTTATTGATTCTTTACTTTCATTTCCTCCCATAGATAAAAACAGGCTGGGAAATAAACCTCCCGGCTGGCAGGAGCTGAACGATCCCACTAGCAAGTAAATTAAGTGAACTGGCCATGGGAAGAAATACGAAAACAATTTTTTTTTAATTCATCAAATGTTCACACCAAACAAAAAGGAAATAAATTTTCTTTGTAAAATACAGGCTGAGAAATTTATGGACATAGATTTAATATTTCAATTTTAGGTTATCAGCTGAAAAGCACATACACTTTTTAAAAACGCAATTAAATATAAAAACAGCGCAAATGTTGAAGTTTCTGCCCAAAGATCAAGGGAACACGGCGGGCTCCGGCCCCCTGGGCGCTGCAGCCACCGCCGAGGCAAGCGTGAAAGCGTGGCACTGCGGGCGGCTGCCGGCTTCGCGGCTCGCCGCTCGGCTGTCAGCCCGCGAGGTCGGCTTGCCGAGAACCGAGCGCGCGTGCTCTGCCTTCGGCAGACAAAAGGGAAAAAAAGCATTGTGACAGCTGGCCGAGAAAACCCACTATGAAGGCTCTCGCTATTTTCTAAATGGGGCTGGGGGAGAAGGGTAGGAAAATAAATGGCATGATTTTCATCCCGGTAACCAAAGGAAATGAAAAAGCGATGGGGAGCAAGTTACAGCCAGAAGCCAGGAGTGCCGGTGAATACTTTCATATCAAAAAGCACTGTTTTTTTTTAAAAAAAAACCCACGATACCAATATCATGGGCATGGGAGCACAGAATTCTTATCTGCTGCTCAGGCTTCAATAAGCGAGGCAGAGATGGGAGATAGGCGCGCTCGCGGGAGATAACCGCGGGGATGGATGGAGCCGGCGGCTCGGCTCGGGGAAGCGTCAGCCCAGCCTGGCCGAGCGCGAGGCCCGCCACAGGCCTCCGCTAGAGGTCGCGGTGCAGTCGTGGAAAACCGGAGCCTGTTTTTCTCCATTCTTTTGGAACACTATGCCTGGAACATAGCATAATGACTAAACCTCAATCTCTCAAATTAAGCATAATGATTAAAGCTCACAGCAAAAAGAAAATCTTCCAGCGTGCCCCTGGCATCAGCCAAATCATATCCTGAATAGCTGCAAAAGCCTGATGAATTTCTTTGGGGAAGACAATTATTTGAGATTTTTAGTTGTGGATAAGAAAAATGAAAAGATATCAAAATGAATCTCAACAAGGCGGAAACTAAAACCCAAACAACCATCAGTACAAACAAATTCACTTTACATAATGAAAGCACATTATATTCCTTGAGAATGGGAGTTATTTTAAATGATACTGTCTAAAATCTCCAGGACCTCAAACATTCCTTTCCCTGTACAAGATGGAATTGAATAAAAACTCCTTCCACACGGAATGATGTACAGATATGAGCCACCTTGGGCGACATTTTTATTTAATAATCGTCTCATTTGGGTGAGACCTTTTCAGATCTCTCACTGTCACCCAATTTTCTTTAGAAGCTGAAGTACATAAAGCACAATGTACCCTACAGAGAGGATTGTGCTCAGAATGTTCAAGAAAGCTTTGCAAAAACTGCTCCGATTAATAGGAAAATATTGAAGAGTGGGTGATTCATCTTTTATTTGGTTCAAATAAATTGCCTTAGAGAACAGCAGAACACTCTAATTCCAGAGTGACTCCAGCCCTGTCTTCATGTGAAAATGAATGTTTCCCCAGAGACTGTGGTATCTATAACTTACAGTTTTGAAATTTAGTCTATACCTTAATAAAGCATAATCTCTTTATCTAAAAGAACATTATTACTGCTGGTTTAGAAACCAATTATCAGGTAGGAAAATTAATAATTATTCTTTCTGATCTGCCTTCTCACAGCCCCAAATACGATTTTACTTACTCTGCTAGTTCATACCGAAACCTCCAATTCCTGTTGTTAGCAGTCACTATAAATTCTTGAAGCTGATAAAGATATTCTCTCCTCTTGTCTTCATGGAGCAACTATTGTTAAAAATGTATAGGTACATATCAGTAAAAATATATCCCTTGATACGAGCCCAGAGCCCCCCTTTATTCTGCTTCAGATTATATGCCCGTCGTTAGCAGGGACTCTGCACGGCCTGCCGCCCTTGTAGTCTGCAACCCTGCGGGGCTGTATGCTAACAACTGCAGCTAACAGGCACTGATGCACCCTGCACGTGCCCAGCCTTTTTCCTGGTGGGTGTGTGCACTTGTGTATTCCTACACGCCCCCTGGGACTTCCTCCTTTCATCATTTCTCCACGAAGCAGCACTGCTGCACGTTCCAAGGCAGAGGCCACTGCCGCTGCTCGGCTGCGACGGCTTCTGCACCAGCAGGGGAGTCTGCGCGGAGCACCGCGTACCGCAGCCCTGCAGGGCAGGTCTGGGCCAGCTGGATGCAGATCCTCAGTTTCTGCAGGTCATTTTTAAACTCTTTTTTTTACACTAATCATTCCAGAAGCACAAGAAAGAGAAAAATAAAATGGAAGAAGGGAAGCAGCAACACGCTGCAGACAAAGCCCTTCCTGCAGAACTGAGACGACTCAGCCCAGGCTCTTCTCCGGGTGACTTCGGGCCAGGGTTTCTCCCTGACAGAGTGCTGGGTGATGCACTGACCACCCTCTACAGAACTGCAGCTCCAAAGGGCAGGAGAGGTCAAAGGAAAGACAGAAAAATACTGCCCATAAATGAAACAACACCCACTTTAAAATACTGGATGATGCATTTCTACTAAAGAAATCAGGCAATTGCATTTTTTTTTTTTTCACTGACACTACACCTATTCAGGGCTTAACAAAACTAGCTGGAAAAGGAGAGGTTTTCCTGGCTTGCCTTTAACCCTTCTTCCTACCTTTAGAAAATCATACAGATGTTTAAGTACTCCTATGCGTACTTCATCCAGATCCTTTAAAAATCCATTGAAGATGGGCACCAGGTCAGCCGCTGTCAATTGATCCCCCAGAATAACAGCTAGCTCATGAATAGAGAACGCGAGGGTCCGACGGACCTTCCACTAGGGGGGCAGAGCAGACACACGCATTACAACAGGCGAGTGTAATTCAACATCCCTAACATCTCACATGGCATTTCTGAAGCAAAATGGATGCTGGCAGGCATCGAGCACTTAAAGCTTCATTTCATCAGAGACCAGTGCACGTGCCACCGGGCGTGCACACGAGGCTCAGGTCAGCGAGCCCTACTGCACCAGATTCTCGCTGCCTCCTAATGAAATAACCACCTGCCTCAGAGATGGCTGCTTCTACCTGAACATCAGAAGCCAGCGTTTCGTAGGTGCCTTTCAGACAATGCCAGTTCTGCCTCCCTAGGGCCAGTGCTACCCCGGGAAGGCTGTAGGCACACTGCTTGGCTATGTCGGTGTCCACGGTCTGGGCTCGAGCAGGGTCCGTCATGGATACAAATTCATCTAGCAGAGGCTGAGGAATAACATCCTACGAAACAGGAGAGAAAGGAAACCTCAGGTTTGTAGGAAATAAGGTCAAAGAAAGGAATCAGCCTAAGGAATATGGAATTTTAAGGTGAAAACAGCACAGCAGAAATATGAGAGGAACAAGAGGTCTACTTAAGCCAAAGAGCTTTGGGCTGACAAGCTTGTTGTACCCAGGGACTGAGGTTTCAATCCTAACAGAAGGTAATAAAATCTCTATTCTTATTTTTTCTAGGCTGGTACATCTGGCATCTCAGAAAACAGTTTAGCCTAATGGTGGTGAACCTGAGGCACACATGCCACAGCAGGCTGTCTGCATCAGTGGAAGCTCTAGAAGGTTCTCCATCACTGGTCTAGGCAGTACCATCTGCTAATGTGCCCACCCGGCTCTGGAGTGTGGAGATGCCCTCGCCCTACTTACGTCAGCACAAGAATCTAGAGCCCAAGACCTATACTCAAGACGCTCAAGCTGTTCTTCCAGCTCTATAAGACCTTGCCTATTCATGTTTTATCTCTGTAAACACAATGCATCATGATCACTTCAAACATTTGAGAGAAATTACTGGGCACAACACCATAAGAAAGAACAAACATAAACACAGTTCCACAAAAGAAGTTGTTAGCTTCCTAGACAAAAAAAAAAGATTCATATACACGGACTCTAAACATCAATGTTCTTGGAAGTTTCTATATTGGTCAGTTTTTATTAAAACAGTGCATAAGATTGTTCAGAGGACTTCAAATAGAATACTAGAATTTACTTTTTTAAGTTAGAGAGGAAATATTAGTGACATATGAACTAAGATATATAATTAACAGTGCTAGAAAAATACTGGCTTTCAATTTCCTTCCTGCTTTCCTTCCTTCATTCTTTCCCTCCCTCCCTCCTCCTTTCTTTGTAGTACTGTGAACTGAACCCAAGGCCTTCTCACCAAGCTGTATCTCAATTTCTGGCCTTTTTGTGTATGTGTGATAGCATCTTGCTAATTCATTCCCCCACCAAAGCTTAAACCTGTGGTTTTCCTGCTTCAGCATCCCAGAGTACTGGAATTAACAGGCATGTGCCACCACACCCAGCTTCAATGCTCATTCTTAAGACTTTCAGAAAATATGCAAGTTTGAGTTGTCTTTTTTCTTAACAAACCTGTAAATTAGATTTACTCTCTTCAAGGGTAGTTGGTTCAAGCTTCTGCCGAGTCTCCAAATGGTCACTGGTTCCATTTTTGGCATCACCAGGATCCTACAATTTGAGGGACACATTAGCGATTTATGCCAAAGGAGGAAGCTGTGCTACTATTCCTCCTGCAGAGTCCTCTCTCTTGCCAGAAATGCCTTTGCGAGCCAACCCAAGAACATGCCTTAAAGTCAGTGGTATCTTTCCAGATGTTAAAAATCACACTTGCACACTTATAGACCAGTCATTTCAACTGCTAGGAAAAATAGTTTTCATACACTTTAATTTCAAGACTGCATGAGGTCCTTAAAAAAGAGTAAAGGCTGACCTCAAAGTTGGTGACTACCAATAACCTCGGCCTATACCTACTAGTTGTTAGCCCCAGAATCTCCCCTGTACGGCTAGCCAACACTTCAAACAACATTCACATGGTTATGGCATGCCACCCCACGATGAACGATGCAGTTTGTAAGAAATGGCGAGCAAGTACCTACAGCTTTGCTCAGCAATCAACGAATCTCAGTGACTTGTAAGTAAAAACTGAGGGGACCAGTTGGGGAGGGGAACGGTGAACCTGAATGAAAAGATGTGGCCGATTAAGGAGTATTTACTTAACAAACTCTCACATACACAAACACTCCTAATGTTTGGTAATGAACCCCTACATCAGGTTAACAATTAAAATGAGCGAGAACATTCAGCAGTGACATACTGGTCTCTGATCATTGATCAACATTACCTGAGATGAACCTGACCTTCTCCTGCAACCATAACATGGATTTCCAACTTGCACTTGAAATGTCATACTGTCTCCCATCCTAATAGAGTCTGACAAATCAGCTCAATATATGATCCGGGAAAGTCGATTAATATACTGATAGATGCTTCGTTTACTCTGAGGCAAGCTACCAGAGCCTTCAATTCCCAAGGTTTTCACTGGAAGGTACTGTTTATTTTAACAGAATACATGGTAGAACAGAAATACTTAGGCATAATAACCTAAGATTTCTCTTGGGTATGGTAACCTCAATTTTCCCAAGTTAATAAATTCGCATACTAAAATGTGTGGTTGGAATCACTATTGTCATTTTAGAAGTTAATTTTATTCCAAAGTGTTCAGTGCCACTGAATACTTATGTATGGCATTTGCTTCAGCAGCCAAGTCAAACCCCAAGAGTTCATTTCCCAGTCTGCCTTGCTTTAGGGCAGCACACTGGGCAAAGCTCTCTGTGCACCCACTACTCACCACCCTGCCACGCCTTTTCTAGAAGAATCCAGTCCCCAGGAGATTTATGTGTTCTGTGCCTACTCCACCATGCTAAACCCATAAATCTACAAAAAGCTGTAGCCAGAGAGGGGCCTGGGGACAGGACACACAGACTTCTGCCATACTGTTTCCGTGCTCTTCAGAAGAGCCAAGTGGGAGACCCAGACCCTCCTCCAGTGAGCACTTCATGCAGAAACGGGCAGCATCACCAGTGGCTGGGGCAGTGAGCACAGAGGTGCTCAGCTCCCCAGCCCTGGAGCCTCCCACCGGGGCACTACTTCTTCCCAGTGTGTTGCACGGGCACCCTTCTATTCACTGTCCAAGTGCTCTAAGTTTCTGGTTCCTCTCCCTTCTTTTGCAGCTGGAGGCCTCAAGCTTGATCCTACTAGAATTCAGAGCCAAGCAGCAAATGTAAGAGCACTAACTCCTGTGCCATCAAAACAGGACTAGTGGTACAATGCTTCTCAACTCTCTTAACTCGAGGCCCTAATTTAGCAGAATCTATTCTTCTTTTTCCCTCCCTTTCTCCCTCTCTTCCTTCCTTTCTGTTTTCTGTGATAAATATCCAAATTATACCCCACCAAAGTCAATGGAGTCACACCTTTCCACTTCACACTCACAATCTCTATAGTAAAGAACAAGGGTAACAACATGAGTTTTCCTACCAATTTTTTAGAAATAAACCAGCAAAACAAGGAAGACTTCATCTCATGTCTTACTAATCAATGATAACCTTAACCAAGTCTAAACATTTTATATTCGAGTTTTTACATTTTTTTCCTATTTTGATTTACTCTAAAGGGCAATAGGTGACAAGTTAATCACTGAAGCTAAATTATGAACTATATGAACAGAGAATTTTTTCTTTATTCTCATTTGCAAGACCATGAGTTTGAAGAGCCTGTCATGGCCTACAGGAAAGAGAAAGTACTAACCTGCCCATGACTTCCACAATCACAGACAACACCCCAGTTTTAATGCTCTGCTTTTACCCCTACCTGTGGGAGGCCCCAGCTTAAGGTGATCCAAGCGCAAGCTTAGCAAGAAGGAACCTTCAGCTTCTGGAGAGACTCAGGGAAGACACAGGCCATGCTGTTTCCTAGCTAGCTTCCAGGCCCCAGTCTCAAACGGAGCTGGATCAGAGTTGCAGAATGAAAGCAAGCACTGCTGGTTTTCAAAATCTAACCTCCAAAGAGCAGCATGCTAAGGCCACTGCTGGAGCAGCCGTATATTAAAAGGCTCCTAAGAAGTGAAGGGCTAGGTGTGATACTCACTCTCTAAGGCCTCTGTCAACTTTAAATTCTAGAAATTGCATGAACTCACTCTCTGCCATTGTTAAAAGATGTAAATGACTGTTAGTGACACAGAGCATTTATACTGTTAATAACCCCAACGAACCAGTTCTTGTCATCATCAGAGAAGAGGGAAGGTACTTTCTGGTCCCTGCCCTGCTTCCATAGAAGAGAATCAGAGTTATCAATCACCTGATTGATTGGTTGTCTAGTTATCCAAAACATGACCTTAAGAATGAAATGAAACTTGCCATTTATCTTCTCTATGGGGATATATTAATAAAAGAAAATTCCGCTTTGTGATTTCTGTCACATCCTCAGTGGCTGAGGGACAGGGCAAATGCTTACTGTGCTTTGTAATATCCTGGCCACAGCGAGCTCGTTCTGAAGCGACGGAGCTGACGGATGGATCCGACTGTGGGAGGCAGAGCTGGGATCTGAAATGGACACTTCTTTTAGTCCTTCTGGCAGCTTGCTCTCGGGTTCACTCGTGGAATCCAGCTGGGCAGCTCTCAGGGCAGCAGATAAAACCTGAACTTGAGCTGCAGGGAGAGAAATTTCACCAACTGTAACAATAATTTTATGTGGCTTGTGGGGGCTCATTTCAAAGAAGTGTGCACTGTGCCACGGGATGTGGGCAGTGGCGCACCTGTTCCCACGCCAAAGACTGCGTGGCAGCACCTCCTCAGTGAGGTGCAGAGTTAGGGCCATTATTAGCAACCCTTCTAAGTAAACTCAAGCTATGTAAGAAACACAACATCTGCACTTCCTCAATGAGGAAAACCAGAGTTTGACTCCACTGTCCTCCACAAAAGCTACAACATTACTAACAGTGATGGCTGAGAGGAACCCCACGTTGGCATGGGATGTCCTCCCCATTTATAAAATAAGATGTACCTTCTCTGCTACACACACACACACACACACACACACACACACACACAGCATACTTGTGCAGAAATAAACCAATTTAGCCAGTAATGATCTTACTAAGCTCCCAGGGCTACCTGTCCTTCTGTCTATGGAATGACTGAGACTGTATAATAGCAAAGGTGACAGATTCCCTATATCCTTCTATAAAAATAAAACTGCACGTTTTCATGTGTCCAAACTCAATACACACAACCTACCTCTGGCATCCTATTTCCACCAGTTAGATTCAACATACCCCAAAACTCATTAAAATGCTTAGAACTGGCCTAGGACAAGTCCCACCATGCCCAGTGCAACTGCCATCTTCTTTGGGAAGCACACCACGTCCTTCCCAATGGCTTGAGGGACATTCCATGCCATGGCAGCTCACAAAACATGTCATTTTTTTCTCTGAATCCTTTGGGATTATAGATCCTCTTAAGACCTCCAGGAAAGATCTTACAAAGACATTAAGTAGTATATACATTCTTTCTTACAAAGAAACTAAGTAGCACATACGCATAACACACTACAAATAGAGGCTTCAGGGAACTAAAACTGCTCCCTGGAATTCACCTCTCATGCTCCCCAAGCCCAGGTCAAGTTCCACCTGCCCTGTGATGTTTTCTCCTAGACATCTGCTGCATCCCGGGGGAAGATCAGCTTCCTGCCCAGGCCTCTGAACACATCGTGTTCCCGTCCTCACCACAGCCTGCATGGGGCTGCTGCAGTCTTTTCAACAACAGCCCCGGGGCAAACGTGCCCAACCCTGTCGCCTGGCCCCAGCTCAGGTCCTAACACTGCGGATCAGACAAATCCAGTAATGCGTTTTCCAAAACCAGACCTTTGTCTATGGCTATTAGACGTGATATGTTACACGTGCTCATTCCTTCGGCAAACACTGATTTAATTTCCTTCATAAGCTTAAGGACAAAGAATAATCACAAGGCTAACTGGATCTTCACATTTCCCTTCCCGAAAGCTTCAGAAATCTTCGTCCAGCAACAACACCAAGTGTTTTTTCCAATTTCTCCAACTCAAGGAAGAATACAAATATAGCACTGTTTAGAGAAAGAAGAGTCGTGATAATGGATATGGATTGCAAGGTCTGGCTCTCAGATGAGACACTCAGTGGGAGCACTAGTCATAAAATGAAAAATACCCCAAAGAAGAAGTTGTACTTCTCCAAGCAGTACAAAGACGGAAACCTTAGCGTTTAGCTAAAGGATGATTTAATAAGCTCCTAAAGGAACACCACCCTTAGCCGTTCATAACCAGAAAGGGCATTAGACATGGGAAATGACATCATAGCACCCCTGAAGCTAATGAAACTCCCACTGCATCAACTGCTACAGATCTGTTCTATTAGAATTGACTTCGGGCTGTGCACATCTGTCGGCAGAACAAGGAGCCACAGTCCTCACACAGGTCCCATGTGCAAATGTCTCTGCCTTGAGATGGAACCAGTCTCTTCCCCTCATACACATACAGTACAAATAAACACAGGAGACACATGCATCAGGACACAGGCCTTTGGAAGAAGGAAGTGGCCATGAGCAATGTACAACACAGAGGTTTTCTGCCCCATCTTCTTCTTCATGGCAATGAAATTACCTTGAACATCTGGATCATTTAGCATGTGCTCCTGTAAGCTCTTGAGGACTTTCTGAATCTCACTTCTGGCCATACAGCTGCTGTATGCAGTCTCAGGTCTTGGGCAGCCTTCTTCCTGAACCCCAGACTCACTCAGATACAGCTCCAAGTCCTTGCTTATGTCAGGGAGAGGAGTTCGCCAATAAAGGACATTATTGAACACGTCTTCTGAATTCCCTAGGTGGTTGCCGATAGAGGAATCAGCAGCAGCGGGGAGTTCTGAGATCGCACTGGCCCCCGGGAAAAGCCTAGTCAAAGCAGAACTTTGCTTTGGGTTTTCTGTGAGGCCATGAGAAGAGCCATCGCCATGCTGGAAAGCACCGGTTTCTGCTGGCATTCCTCTTGAACACAGATCCGGCTCTCTCTGCACACGCCTTGTTGGGCTGGGTGGGAGAGGGGGAAGCAGACTTTCAGTGCCACATCACACTCAGGAGGTAACAGAGTACCTGAGAGCTGAACCTCACAAGCTCAGCACTGTTCCCCTAACTCGCTTCTAGCCCCCTGGTGACCCTGGTGTCACAAAATGGAAACCTTACGAGTGAGGAAGAGATCAAAGTAGCCCCCTTTGCTCCAAGGAAGTATGATGTGCACAGGAGATGCTGCATGGATATTCAGCCTGCCCTTCACTGAGTTCAAGTGCTGATGTGTCCAGGCCGCTGCAGAAACTCCTTGCTGCCAAGAGCTAACCAGTTCCCTGCCCAGCAGTGCCTCCACCGCAGACAGGCACCGGGAAAAAGGGCTGCTTATGTGTTACCCATCTTACAAGTCCTGATAGGGAACAGGGTGATCAAACTGTACGTAAACAGCAAATAAAGTGTGTATCAGTAAAAGACATATTGCCATTAATCTTCCTCGAAATCATCCCACTTACTTCTCACACATATTTCCCCATCATTCTTGCCATTTTCTGAGGCAGTGCTGGAAGTCCTCTTTTGGGAGTGTCTTTATCAGGTACGATAAGAAAAACAGTGAATGCTGCTCCTGAATGCCGTCCAATGGAAAGGCGGGCTTGAAAACATTACGGTGAGTCCTCCTCTGCCTTAGCCACTGCACCCGGCACTACGCGAGCCCAGGGCTCTCCCCCAAAGGCAACATGACCGTAAAAGGTAAACAAGTTTTGAATGAATACAGGATATTGAGGCAGCCATGATAGCACAACTACAGAAACAAAAGAGGACCTCCAGAACTGCTTCAGAAGATGGTGAGAATGATGGGATACGCATGCTCAAAGCAAGAGGAAGTATTTTGAGAGAACGTTAATGGTGACATATCTTTTACCGTAACAAGTCCATAAAATTTTAAAAAATAATATTCACGAAACTTTTCGATCATATTGGAGTACCTTCCAATCACATTTGTGGCACCTGGGCCTAACATTTAGCAAGAGCTCAATGAATTCTCATAGATGAAGGAAAAAAAAAAGGCTAAAGCAATCTTAAAAGGATCTCCACTATCTCACGTATGGCCTGCCTGTTCTCACACTCCTGCATAAAACTAGCAGTGGGGCGACATGCACAAACTACTGCAAGCTGGGTGATGAGTACACTGCCCTTACAAGAAAGACATGAAAAACCCAAGATCACACGCCATGCAAAGCACTGTCTGTGGGGCTTAGAAACAGTGGCCAGGAATGTCCCCTTCATGGGCATGGAACATCTACTTCACAAAAGAACACAGGGCTTTGGGAGAATTTTCATTTTGCCCTATGTAAATTACCCAAAGAACTTCATTAATCAAAAAGTAAGAGAAAATTTTCTTTATAGGTTATTTAATCATTACTCTCAATGAATATTTTATCTAAATTTAGGAGACATAGTAGCTTCATTATTTATAACCCAGTAGTCAGGTTTCAAAATCATTATTGCAATTACTTTTTCCTTCTTTACATAATTAAAGCTCTAATATTCCATCTTGCCCAGAAGGTCACTATTACTAAAATTCCAGACAAGATAATTGCTAGAATTCTAGGTGGATGCTTGAGTTAAAGTGGGAGTTCTGCCAAGGATCTTGCTGGGAGCGTACCTGGTGGGAGAGGTGTCCCCACAAGCACCGGGACTAGGTGAACCAGGTCCAGTGTCCGCCTCCAGATCCTGGCTTGGTGGTCGCATGCTCAGGGTGCCATCCTCTCGGATGTACAGGCCAGCCCTGGAGGGATTTGCAAATGTGGAAATGAAGGGGCCAAGGGACTGGAACGCAGCCTGACGTACCTACAACAGAGAGAACAACAGTGCAGTGGAGGCCGGGCTGACTCCAGGCTGAGACACCCAGCTGATCCCAGACACCCACCATGTTGGATCTGTATAAATTTATTCTCTCCTACTCTAGTCCTTAAATTCCAAAGAAACTATTTTTCCACAGAAAATAAGCAGATTTTGCCCCATTACATACTTTCTTTTATTCTTTTAAAATATTAACACCATAGCAAATACCACTTATTGATCTTCACAGGTGGGTTTGCAGTAGTAACGGAAAGGCTACACACTCTTAATTCCAATCTTACGACATTCACTTGCTGTAAATGTTGAGGTATTCTTCCTCAATATTCACCTCCATGTTTTTCAGATTTTAGTGACCCTGGAATTAAACTTAGATCTCACGAGATCCAAATATAATTATGCCAATCAGTCACTGAAAGGACAAAATACAAGTGCAGAAACTGAAGCAAGGTCAGAAGCTGGACACAGCTGGATAGTGGACAGTGCCCGCAGCACTTACCCATCGACAGGGGTCACTGAGGAGCCTGATGAAGAGAGGCGAGAGCTGGGTCCTGCGGACCCCGGGGGAGGTGTTGTAGGACACAGCCATGAAGCACTCCGCACAGGCTTTCCGCATACCCCATACAGTATCTGAACAGAGCTCAAAAAATTTGGGGAGCTAGCAAAAATAGAACAAAAACCAGTTACTTAAATTTGCTTACTCTGAGGATGGGAAGAACCTGTCTTAATGTGGTAATAAAGACAGTCCAGAAAATAAGAACAAAGGGAAACACACAGTGCTTTAAAAGAAAGTGCGATAAGTAAAGTAACATTTCCTTCACCTGCTACCTTCAGTTAAGTGACTTGGCTAAACTTAATAAAATAGAGAAAACTCCAAAAAAAGCAGGGTGACATATCCATCACATGAAAGACAGGTACAGATTGTAAAGAACTGAAACTTAGTGGATGTCGCAATTAGCCTGCTCAACTGTCACTCACTGCCTTTGACCAGGCATCTCACAACTCCGCAGAGATGGAAAGCTATTATGAGCTGAGAGTAATGCACATAATTTCTGCTGTAGAAATGCAAACCGTGTGCAGCAGGATGTAACCGGTTAACATCCTAGACCCTGCCGGGTTTTTTGGTTTTGGTTTTGGTTTCTTTTGTATTTTAGGGAAGGGTCTACAGGGTGTTCAGGGTCTCACTACTAGATCAGACTCGCAGTGATCTCCCTGTTTACAGCCTCCCAGGAGCTGGGATTACAGGGCACACCACCATACTCAATCTCAGTTGCCATCTCAGCATACCCCAGGGGCAGGGCCAGCATGGTAGGCCAGGGAATTGAACTCCCGGTTGCACTTTAATCTGCTATTTGGCTGGCCCTCCTGACCAGTTATGAATCTTTTTCTAAGTTCCCTTGGGATTCCTTGATTTGACTAGAAATATGAGGTACTCTGACCTCACCATGAGACATCTTACTGGCTTCCCTCAATTCATGAATGAATTAAATAGAATCTTCAGAGTTTTTTTTTTTTCACTTTTGTGCGTGTGTGTGTGTGTGAGGCTGGCCTTGAACTCACAGCAATCCTCTTGCTTCAGCCTCCCAAATGCTGGCTTGTGCCACCATGCCTAGCTATTAAATATAATCTTTGACATTTGTCTATTTATATTTACATGGAGGTCATGATTATATTTTCTTTTATAAATTATCCTTTAAAAGGCTCTGATTTTAATATCATAATGTAAAATAGCCTAAAATACTTCCCAAATGGGAATATCATATGATCATAAGAAATGCCTACCTACTCAATGATTACTATGCTGGTCACTGCTGTTCTTTATTCAGACACCTAAGTAGAAGGTAACAGTCCTCAGAGCAGCAAACTATTCAAAACTATTCTTGGGTTAGAGCTATGTTGGCATGGCCTACACATCCAATAAACAAATGAAGTTCTGAACTTAGATTTTAAAAATACTTCAAAGTTTATACTTTTTGAGGTCAAATTCCAACCACACAGTAGTGCACTCCATCAAACAACAGTAACAACTGGATTCTGAGAGTTCGGCTGTCCTCTAGGTGCCAGGCACCAGGTGATCACTGGGGAAACACGAATGACTGAGATGGGCTCTGCCCTTAAGATCCCCATGCACGCAACTCTCAAGGGCTCATGGGGTACTCTGAACAAAAGCCAGGGGTGGAGAGGGGAGAGGGAAACAGCATAGTACAGTGGGGAGGGGAGTCAGGACAAAGAGAGGCTACAGAGTGGACTCACGCTGCATTCCACCAGGCAGGGAAGACACTGAGGGGGCAGGGTCAGTAATAAGCGAGGTCTAGGAGGTAAAATAGCAGAAAACTTCAATGAAGCAGAAAGCCCCTGGCTGGCTGGTGAAGTAGTTTTCAACTGTGTTGTGCACCAGAATCAGATGAGAATTTATCAAATATACAGATGAGTGGGCTCTCCCCTCTACCCTCAGTGCCCCCGGGACCTAGATACTTGGCCAGAAGTGAAGTCCACACAGACCAGGGTAGTGTATAAAAGTGAGAAAGGCGATGGGGAGTAAGGCAGAAAGAGTACAGAGGTAACGATACCTCGAAGGTCAGTGACCTACCAACCAAGAAAAATATCCCAATTGTTTTTGGGCTCAAGGGTCAAGGTGACAGCACACTAGAATGAGCAGCGCAGTAGGCACAGGGCAGCCCAACAGTAAGAAGCAGCAAGGGACTCCGAACACAAAGAGGCAAGAGGCCTGAGGCTGCTTCCATCCCGTTTCCCACAAGAGCTGTTAGAGCTTAGCAAAAAGGGTAACTGCTAAAAAATTTGATTCTGACAAATGTAAAACTGAGCTGCCATTCCAAATAACAGATTCCTAAGCATAAAACCTTACAGTTCAGAAAGTGTACTAAGAAGCAGATCGGCAATTAGGACTGAAAAACATTACATACCAAAAATTTCTCTGTGGCTTCTTGTCCAACAGCATGACAGACATCACCAAAATTTGTAGCACACACCTTAAGAATGCAAAAGATACAGCCATTATTCTTAGCTTTCCTTTTTGTCATAACAAATTGTAAGACCTAGCAAGCAGGGACCTGGAAAGCAAGCACCCCTCTCACAGGGCAGCTAACAGGCCCTCACCAAGCCCAGCACCTACACAGCACCGTGCCAGTGCCTCTGCCGCATCCAAGTACAACACTTACAAGACACCCAACTCTAGGGTTTTCTGGCTCCTAACTGATCCTGGTACATAATGCATTTGGTCAGAGACAGGGAGCAAAGAGACACATTACAGTCTGCTTACGAAGGGCGGCAGCACCCAGGCCATGCACTATGGGGAGAGGCTAGAGGAGCGAGGCCTGCAGGCAGCAAGGTGGAGACCGAGGCTGTTTAGGGAAGGACAGCAAAGGGATCCAAGGCAAGAATCTGACAACAAAGTGGCAAGCAACCAGCAGGGAAGCGGGTGCTGGGTTGCAAGGCTCAGCAAAGGTAAGAGGGTTCTGACACAAATCACCCCCCAAAATCAAACACCTCACAGGTCTGGTTAACCATACTGAACCATCAGCCAGCAAGGCCCCACCCCTCTCACCCAGCGCCCAAGAGCAACTGATTTGCTCACAAAGATTCTTTTGTCCGGGTCCCTTAAGTGCTTCTGAACTGCAATAGGAACTAGAACACTGCTCCAATACTCCTAACACAGTTCACACTGGCCACATTTTCCTCCAGACTGTGGCTACTGAAGAGCTAGACAGAAACCTTAGAGGAACTGATTTTGAATATTTTAACTTTTTTTTTTTTTTTTTTTTCAGTACGGCAGATTGAACTTGGGACCTTGCGTTTGCCAAGCAAGCACTTCTGCCATTGAGCTATATTTCCGGCCCCTAATTAATACTTTGAAACTACTACTTGAAACAGATGTTCCCACCTTCCGAACTTGAAAGAGCTTCCCATCACCACACAGGTCGCAGAAACGAGGGAGCAGCAGGCACTCAACTGTGCTCTTACTCACCACGGAAGCCATTTTGCAGATGATCTGTAAATAACAAAAAAACCCGGAGTCATCTGAAAGACCAAAGCACTCAAACCACAGACACCCCCACCGAGATGCGGACACAGGACTGCCATGAGAAACAGAAGACAATGGCGTGATTTTTAATAAAACATCTAAAGGAAGAAAAACCAAACCTGGCAGCCTATGGTTTTCTGTCAAGCAAAACTATAATTCAAAATGAAGTTAGATAAACCAAAATGGAGATTCATCGCCAGTTGACCTAAACTATATAAAGTACTAAAAACTAAGTTCACTCAGACGAAGGAAAATGACACCAGATGGTAAGTCAGATCTATGAAAAGAAGAAATGAAAATTCCTCAAAATGGTACAAAGGAGAGCATAAAAAGCTGTATTTTTTTTAACTTCTTCAAAAAATTCATATATATACAGATATACAGATACAGATATAGATACATATCTCAAAGGATAAAAATGAATGAAATGACATTGTTACAAGCTGCCACAGTTTTCATCCCCTCCAGCCACCCTGCTTCAGTACTGAGGAGTGAACCCAGGGCGTTCACACTGCTATACCTCCAGCCCTTTTTTATTTCTTATTTCAAGACAGTGTCTCCTTAAATCACTAAGATGCCCAGACTAGGTTCAGCCTTGGGATCCTGTCACTCAGCTCCCAGAGTGCTGAGACTATTTGCATGAGCCACTACACCCAGCTAAATTGCTGTAATTTTTTAAAATCCTTAAGAGAGAAATTAAGACACAATCTTAGAAAATACTCAGTCAACCCAACGGAAAGAAAAAATTAACATAAAAAAAATGATGAGAAAAATGAAAACTAGCAAAATGGCAGAAATAAATTCAAACATATTAATAACCACATCAAATAAATGGAGTGAACATTTCAATTAAGAGGCTGAAACTATCAGAAGAGATATAAAAGGAAGACCTAACCTCATGCTATTGAAAGTAGAAACACTCTCTATATAAACATATATAGGATGAGAATAAAAGAATACAAGCAAATATATTAAACAGTAACAAGCCTGCCTATGAATGCTGGAGTTGTTCTATTAATATAAAGTAGAGGGCTGGGGATATAGCTCAGTGGCATAAGCACCTGCCTGGCAAGCACAAAGTCCTGAGTTTGATCCCCAGTACCACAAAAAAACCAAAACAAAACAATATTAAAGCAAACACATGGATTACTATCAGAAACACTGCTTAATGATAAAAGGGTCGATATAACACAAAGGTATACACATTAAACATGCACCTTTACGTACTTTTGAAAAAGTAGGCTTAAAAATAGTTTCCACTTTATGAAGCTAGAAAAATGTAAGAAAATTGAGCTCAAGATAGTAAAAGAAAGAAAAAAAAATAGAAATCTGTGACAAAGAAGACAAGCAGGATCACCATTCCTGTCCAACATAGTAGGTGAAGATTAGCAAGACCAATTAAGTAAGAAAAAGGAAAGGGATGTGCATTGGAAAGGAAGACGTCAAACTACCATTATCTGCAGGTGACACGATCTTCCACATAAAAAAGCCCACCAAAATCCACCAAAAGACTTGCAGAATTAATAACCATACTCAGTAATACAGCAGGCTACAAAATCAACACACAAAAATCAATAGTGTTCCTTTACACTAATAATAAAACCACTGAGGAAACAAAGGAAAAAACATCATCCACAACAGTACAAAGAAAAGTTAAATACTTAGGAATTAACCTAAGTAAGGAAGTGAAAGACCTCTTTCTACAATGAGAACTACAATACTCTCAAGAAAGACCCTGAAGAGGCCCTCAGCAAACGGCAAGGCAGCCCTGCTCCCAGGGAGGCAGAACAAAGAGTCGAAATCACGATACTGCTAAAATTGATAATCACAGTGAACATCATTCCAGTCAAAATTTGAAGGCATTCATCACAGAACTGGAGAAAACAACCCTAAAATTCACAAGGAACCAGAGGAAACCAAGAATAGCAAAAGCAATCTCGAGTGACAAGAACAAAGCAAGAAGCGTCACAATCTTTGACTTGAAGCTATATTACAAAGCTATTTTGATTTTTTTTTTTAAACATGATACTGGCACAAAAACAGAATTGCGATTAATGTATCAGAGCAGAAGATAGAGAAACAAACCCAGAGCCATTCAACTATCTGACATTTGACAAGGGGACCAAAATGTAACACTGAAGGAAAGATAGCTCTTTAATAAATGATGTTAGGAAAACTGCCTATTCACATGCAGAAGATTGAATCTAGACGCCCATCTCTCACTATGTACTAAACTAAACTCAAAATGGATCACAGAATTAAATGGTAAACCAGAAACAACTTGCTGAAAGACAAGACAGATAAAATATTTGAAGTCACATGTGTAGGCAAGGACTGTCTGAGCTGAACCCCGGCTGTACAGGAAATAGTTCCAACAGTTAACAAATGGGACAATGTTAAATTAAAAAATTCTGCACAGAAAAAAAAAAAAAGCCAACAAAGTAAAAAAAAAAAAAATATTTACAGAATGGGAACAGCATTTTTGCCAGCGATTCTTCAGACAAGGACTCATATCTATAATATATAAAGAGTGCAAAAAACTTAGACTGCCTCAAAATAAAAGACCCAACCAAAAGAACGGGAAGCAAAATGAACAGGCGCTTTACAGAAGAGTAATGCCTAACTGTATTGCTGATTTCTACTGGTCTACTGAAAGAAGCAGCTAATGCTTAAAATTTTTTCATTATAATTTTTTTTTTTACCAATTATGCATGTTTATATCTGGAAATCTGAACAGCTAATTTGAAGACAACAATATGCAATATAACAACCATTGTTGAACTTCCATCATTTTGTTTAATGAAATTTTTATCATTTCTAATGTTCTTTTACTGTTTATTCCCTTTACAAAATAAAAGAAGTAGTCCAAATGGTCAATAAACACATGAAGAAATACTCAATATCACTGGTCATTAGAGAAATGCAAACTAAACAACAATGAGATTCCATCTTACCCCAGAAAAAA
>PVKN010009295.1:0-23964 GCA_004027915.1 Capromys pilorides
TGCAAGCTTTGCTTCTCTAAAGAGATAAAGCTCCATGCACAACACTCACTAGACTGAGCTGCCAACTGAATGGCATAATCACTCCCACGCAGAAACCTCTCAAAGAAAGCTTCTTGGGATAGGAATTGTGGGGGAAGGCCAAGTTCCTCGCTGGTCAGCCGGATTCCTTTGCTTACTAGGAAACTCTCCCCCAGAGGGAACCAAGAAGTGTTGGAAGCTGAAACAATCTCTTCTGCTTCCTTAATGAACTGCAGGACATAAAGCTTTGCTGCTTCACAGGAGCCAGGACCTATGGGATAAAAATATCACAAGTGGATTCTTTCACCATATAATGCTCCCCATGGCCCTACTGAAGAGCACATGCACAAACAAACATACACACACACACACACACACACACACACACACACACACCTCACACGTCTCATACCTCATCTGCCTCCTGGTTTGACTCTATAATCTCACTCAACATTTAGGAGCACCCACTATATAAGCATGCCAGGCACTTTGCTAAGCACATTTACAGAATGTAATTTAATCTGTACAACAGCCTAACAAGATACTCAGCCCACATTACAGACAAAAACCTGAGGCCTAGAGAAGTCATATAACCTCACAATCAAGAAATAATTGATTCAAACTTCCAGTATATATAGTCTCACTCTAAAAACAGTAATCTTGACCAGATATTTAAAATGGAAATATGGGCAGATGATGGATGGATGATGGATGGATGAGTGTGTGGGTGGGTGGGTGGTTAGGTCAGTGGTTGAGTGCATAGATGGATACATGGCCAGATACTGCAGGTAGTAAAGAGTTCCTTGTGTTAAGAAGAGCTTGGTTCTCAGCAACTCTTCAATTCAACATTTTGGTCACTTATTAGTTGTGTGATCATAGCTGATGTATTTAAAGCCTCTGAGCTTCAGTCTCTTGAATTCTTGCAATGGGGACAATGGGCATCTGATCCAATTGTCCATGAGTTTTATAGTGATTATCTGAGGGGCCACAGCTGGGGAATTTGGCACTGCACCTGAGTAGAGGCATCATCCCTGCATGCATGTGCACAGGACACAATCTCAACAGCAAACGTATTAATCCACTATCATTTATCAAGAACCAAGGTTCTCTCCTCTTGGCGGGTCCTACTCAAGCTTTTAAATACCTTTCATTTGCCTGGGAATAATTTTATAAAACCAGGTTCTGATGGTTCTTATTCAAGAGGTGAAGTTTGAGATCTTGAATCTCTAGCAAGTTCCCCAAATGCTGCTGACGCTGCAGGACACTTTGAGCATCAAGGCTCCAGAGCAAACCTTTCTTGGTGGTCCATTTCTCTATCAATACATGATTGTGAATATGCACTGCTTCCCCAAACGTGGGTTTTTTTTTTGTCAGTAAAGCATATCCACATACCAAAATAAAATACTAAGTGAAGTGTTCTCATGCTATTCACAGTGCTCTGGCTGTTAACATGTAGTAGTTTCAAAAACAAAAGTACATATTTAATAGGAAGACATGAAATACTAAAAACTGTTCTAATACTTCTAAAAAATACATTATTTTGTATGCCTTATTATCTATTCCACACTACCTCATTACTCAGTGAGAAGTCCCCCTACTCTAACTCAGATTTTATGCTCAGCACAATATCCATTTAGGATCAGCAATGTAGGAGTCTACAATTGTGCATCAAGAGAACAAGATCCAGTCCTACACTGTCTAAAATTATAGAAACATCCCTGGGGAGAATACCTGACCTCTGGGATGCAGAATGACTCCACAGGCCTCACAGAGATAAATAAGGCTTCTTAAGTGAGAGCTGTGCCACCGTGAATGCACTGGTTTTGAAGCCCCTGTTGGACCTCGGATCTTCCTGTTACAAAGGCTAATCCTTGTAATGTTGTCTCCCAGCAGTTGAAAGACCGAGGACAGTACTGCTGTCAACACATGACCTTTGCTCCAAATGTTCTCAAAACTCAGGTTCTGCCAAAGCCTCAGCTTCAGTTACCATCCAGTAACATTGTAACATTAGCACAAAAGGTTCTGACAATATGCAATATTGCAATTAATGAACTGAGGGATTTCACCCAAAGTGAACAGCTATAATTTTACCTACATTACCAACTGCTGGTTAAAGAGATTCTAATTTGATAATAGCAGTGCTTAGTCTATCTGGATATTTTCTAAAACTGCTGGTATAGTTATGTAAAACTGAAGGTTTTTTTATTTAAAACAGAATCACCTTTACTTGAAGCACACTTTATGTACCATGACTTTCCTATAAGGTACATTTGTGCCTATCCAATTAGTCTTAATTAAATATCTCCAAGTCAGTTAAAGGAACCACTGCAGGTGGCTCCTTCTAGAGGCCCTGAGCACCTAGTAGTGGCGTGTGGAAGTAGCCACTACTACTCTTGAGGATTTCTTGAATGGTGCATGTAACATATATATTACTAAAGCATCCATTATATGAACCCTGGGGCTAGGCGATGAGCACTGTCATAGCTTTCATTGGCTCTAAGATAATGCTCAGTACAGAGAAAACTTAAGGTATCAGCTTGAATGATCAGTGGTATGATACTTAGCAATAGAAGATATCACCTGACCATGCAGGAGTGGGAAAGTCACAAGACCTGAGTCCTGATCCTCTCAGCTATACACTGAAGGATGTACTCGGTGCTCTCAGAGCCCCAGGCCAGTGTTGACACTGATCCTCTCTCACCAGACATCCCTGTCCAAGAACACAAATTTGGTTCTTCACAGAAGTGAACTCACATGCAGGGACCTGGCTTGGTTTGGCCCGAGTCCCTTCCAGTTCCTGGCCGGCCTCATCTGCACACCAGCAGCTCCGGAGGTCCAAGTGTGCCAGTGGGGTGCTGAAGTCTGAGTAGGGCCCTGGATATCGGCTGAGCTGGCCACTCAGGATCTGCCAAAAGATGTAGGGATCCAGGAGGATGTTCTCTGTAGGCTGCGTCAGGTTTCCTTCCAACACTGCTGGAGGGACATCTTGGAGGGAAGCGAACTGTGCCAGCACGGGAAAGATGCCTTGTTGGCCACTCTCATATAGACTTTGAACAAAGAGGCGGAAGTTTCTGGAAGCTGCTTCTCTATAGCTTGCAATGCTCGTTAGAAGCCTGGCAGGGCTCAGATCCTGGGCCTCAGGGTTCTGAGCCCTCCATCGAGCATACCACTCAAAGACTTGCTCAGGTGGCCCATCACACTGCACGCGCTGCCACTGCCCACTGGCACTGCACTGCGGGATGTAGATGCTAGACAGCATGGGTGGCTCACTGGAGTTGGTGAGCAGGGCCCGTGTCAGGGCTAGGAAAGCCTGCTCAGCCTGTAACTGACAGGGGCTTGGGCCTGGGAAGGAATAACAAATAGGAATTTTAGTTGGAAAAAATCAAGAAGTCAGAAAGACAGAGATGGAGTTACTCAAGGGCCTAAACTCTATCTATGACCTTATACAGCTACAGAAATCTTTTTGTTTTTATGTATTTAGTACAGGGTCTACAAGGTCTCATTACATAGATGGATTCATAGTGATTCTCGTGTTTTCAGCCACCCAAGTGCTGGAATTAGAAGTGTATGCCACCACACCGAGTCCCAGTTGCCTTCTAAGCATGCCCCAAGGACAGGGCCAGCATGGCTTGTGGTATAGCTGCAGAAATCTCGACAGCCTTAAATATATAAATAACTTAGGCAAAGGACACCATGACTATGTTAGCTACTGACCAGCACTATGCAAATACATGCAGTTCTTTAAGGCTAAAATAATCTCCCTACTTTTTCTTTAAAATGGTTAGCATTGTCCAGGTCTTCTTGGATAATTTCTCATTTAAGTAAGCACTTTTGTCATTAACTGAATTTTACCCTTTCCTCAGGAGTGAATTTGTGCGTGTGTGTGTGTGTGTGTGTGTGTGTGTGTGTGTGTATGTGTGGTAGTTGGGTCAGGGTCTGCAGAGCGACCTAGTGAGTCTACAGATCAAATACTCAACAGACTTACACTGCTTGGGTTCCCCAAGTGTGCTCTGAGTTCCAGGAATAGCCTGGCCCTCAGAGTCAACACAGTAGCACTCTGAGTTGAAGCACTGGACAGGCAGGAAATGCCCCTCTCTGGTGCAAGAAGGGACAAGCACGCTGGCCCCCGCAGGCTGGCTGCGTACGAGGCTCTGCATGCGAGCCCTTTGCTTTTCACACTCCGTGGGGCACCTCGGTCGCCCTCCTCTGACTCGAGAGTCAGGAAGTTCTTTGCCCCATGAATCCACACACCAGCACTCGCCAGCAAAGCACTGGATGTTCTCATAACTTCCTGCCCCTGTGCACGAGGGGACAAAAAGCCTTCCAGGTGTCTGCTCACAGGCCTGGGAGCTGAGCGCCATCTCCATCACATCGCCCAAGTCCCTTACCACACCTTCAGGCACAGAAATAGCATGCTCCAAGAAGAGAAGGAATTCCGGATGCTCCAGTAGAGAGACAACAAACTGTAAGGCATTTTGGTTTTCTTGCAAATTGACTTTAAATCCAAAGCTGCCCATAATTGACTCATTTGTAGCACTGAGGGGCTCAGTGACAGAACTGGAATCTAATTCCACAGAAAGTGGTTTGACCAGTTCTACTGCTCTCTCTCCATTCCGGAAGCCGGGGAGACCAAGTTGCTGGAAGAACTGACTGAAGTTAAATGTGCCTCTTGTGCCAAGGGCTCCAGACAAGTTAAACCGGCCCAGGTTCACCAAGAATTCCCCACCAAAAAGGTTTTGCTGTAGTCGCTTTGGGTTGGTGGTAAACTGAAGGGCGAGACGGGCCAGCTGTCGGGAGGGAAAAATAGCTCTCATAGCTTCTCCAAGCAGGCTTTTGAACGCAGAATCCTTTGGCTCCTGCCCTTTCACTATTAGGTGAAGAAGCCCTGAGTCCACAAACAGCCGCTTGATCCTGGGTGGGCAGGATGTGGCAGGCCTTGCTCCTCCCTGAGTAGCGGGTCCCTCCTCAGAGGCAGAGAACAAGTCACGCTGGCTGATGTAGCCAGAGGGCCCAAAGTAGAGCCTGGACAAAGCCCGTTGCCTTTCTGAGGAGCAAGTTTGGTCTCCAGCTGCATGGGTAGAAGTGAAATGGGAAATACGGTTAAGCATCACCAGCAAGCTCAAGACAGCCCCTCAGGTCCTTGCAGCACTCAGATGCCAAAACTTCCAGCAAGGACACATTCCCTTTGGAGCACTTTCTTCCAGCTGGCCTTTTATTATTACTTCCAAGTCATGTCTGCAGGCCATTTGGAGAAAATGACTAACCTTGTCCACAAGACCCCTCACCTAGCTGTCACTAGGATATGATCCTGTTCCACAGCAAGCCTCATCTACACTGCCCCTTTTCTGGAAGCCTGGCCCCATTTACCAACTGAACTGGGTTTTACAGTGTTCTCTCACAGAATCTCAAAATGAGACCACATTTAGAACTAGATTCTGGGCAGAGGGAATCAAGTTAACTAGATTAATGTCTTTGTAAGACTAGTGTCTTCGTAAGAAGGCTATGTGTCAGGTGATATAGCTCAGTGGCACAGTGCCTTCCTAGCAAGTACAAGGTCCTAAGTTCAATTCCTAGTACAAGAGAGAGAGAGAGAGAGAAAGAGAGAGAGAGAGACAGAGAGACAGAGAGACACAGAGAGAGACAGAGAGAGACAGAGAGACACAGAGAGAGACAGAGAGACACAGAGAGAGACAGAGAGACACAGAGAGAGACAGAGAGACACAGAGAGAGACAGAGAGACACAGAGAGAGACACAGACAGAGACAGAGAGAGAGTAGCCATGTGAAGACTTGGAGGCAATGAGAAAGAGGTCCAGGTAAGGACTGAGATGCAGAATGGAGGGATCCAGCCAAAAGCTAAAGAATGCCAAAATTTGCCAGAAGTCACACTCATGTTGATCATAGCCCTGTCAGCATCCTGATTTCAGAGTTGCTGCTTTCAGGACTGTGAGATAACAGATTTTTGTTAAGCCACCCAGTTTGTGGTGATGTTACAAACAGTCCTAGGAAACCAGCACAGGAGCAAATTTCCTAAGATGTCATTTTCCAGTGTTCCTAGAAGATGTCAATGCTTCACCACCTGTCTAATCCCTCTTTACAGGCAGTCTTGTCTAGGCTAACTGGTTTGAAATCCATTTGAGGACAAAACTCATATCTTAAAGACTACTAATGTTTCTTATAATAAGAAATACATTTTCCTATACTATGACAATATTTAAAATATAGCATAGGAGAAGCCCAGTATGGTAGCATATACCCATAATTCTAGCACTTGGAAGACGGAGGCTAAACAATCACTGTGAGTTGGAGGCCAACCTGGACCTTAACACTCATGTTGGGTAGAATCTTACTAAGAAAAGGCATGCAAGATTGATATGCCAGGGGCTAGCTCAATCACATAGGTAAAAGCAAGTAAACTCCACTTTTCCATAAAATCATAAAACTTAGGATACATTTTAAACAATGTATCTCACCCTCCACTTTCTAAAATAATTATTTCCTCCTGATTCAAAGTGATGCCAGAAAGACAGACATGTTTCCCTCAGAGCCAGACTACAGAGAAAGACTTGGATGATTGGTGAGCAGGGGAAGGCTGGCAACATAAGAACTCTTAACGTATCCCTTAGCACAGCCCTAACTTCCTTAGTGGATCTTAAAAGCAGATGTGGAAGAAGGAGTCACTGCTCTGTTTCTTCACCTGCTAATTCAAACCTGAATCTGACTCCAAGCGTTTTTTATAGAGAATTACCAGGGCAAAAAATTCAGATGTTGTTTCCATGGGTCATGTGTTTCTGCAGCAATAGGGCTGACATATCAAAGAGAAAAATACATAATTCATCTATACATCTGAAAGAAATATTATTTTTAATTTTGAAAGCCAGAATGTGTCATTTCTACCTGAGAGTTGGAAGGCAATATTTCCTAGGCTTCAATAGATTGGAATGCAATCATAAATGCATTCAAGGGAAGATACTTAGATTACCCATTTGAAATCTTCACAGTCAACAAACAGGATACTACCAAAACCAGGCAGAGAATCTGAAGGAATAAGTGGGAGGAATGGAAGATTTAACAAGGACAGTTTGGAGGCATGTTGATAGATGCCTATTTTGAAGCTATGCCAATCTTGTGTTCCTCCTGCACTGGTGCCCACATTCCTGAAGCTATCTCCTCCCTGTGGTGGAAGGCTGCGAGTACTCCTGGACCTCTCCCTCTCCCCCATTGCTAACATTCTTCACAATGGCACTGGTAAGATGAAATGGGGTCTCACTGGGACACCTAGCAATAGCTGTTTTCACACTCATATCCTTTGTTCCTTTTACATTAGTATTGGTCCCCATACCAGGTCAAACAATGTTTCTCTAAAACTCATGGTCTTCCTAGAATTGCAGAATGGACTCCTACTTGGCAAAGGGATGCTATAAATGTAATTGGTTAAGAAGCGAATCAGGGGGCCTGTAAGCTAGCATGACTGATATTTGATCAGAAGAGAAGAGACAGACATGGAGGGAAAGCCGCCATGTACAATGGAGGCCAACTTTGGAGTTAGGTTGTCACAAGCCAAAAGCTGTGCCCACCGGGACAGCTAGCACCACCACAAGCTAAGAGCCAAGACAGGCTCTTCTCATAGAGCCTGCAGATAGAGCATACCCTTGTGAGCCCTAAATTTGGACTCTAAGACTCCAGATCTGTGAGATGATGAATTTTGTCAGTTTTAAGCCACCCAATCAATGTTGCCCTATTAAAGCAGTGCAGCCCTCGGAAACTAATGAAGTTTCCGTCATCTCTCTTCCAGGTATCACAGTGACCGGCCAGTTGATTGCACTGCCTTAGATGCAATGCTCCTTTCAGTCTCTCCCCTAAGCTCTGTGGGTGATCTGTCTCACACACAGAGCCTAAACTACCATCTGCAGCTTTCAACTTCTCCAAGGCTTCTCTGAACTTCAGCGTGAAGCCCCCAGCCTTCAACAGGATAAGAAAGCCCTCTACACCCTCACTGCTTCTGCTCCATTGCTTCCCTGCCTCCTTCCACCAACTTCCAGTGCAGAGCACCTGTCTACTCACTCCAGCCCTCCTGCTGAGCCAGAGCTCACCAGCAAAGCCCGTGTGCACCTCACAGCATCCTGTGACCTCCCTGCTCTCTGCACAGAATTCTCTTGCATGCCTTCTCCTGGAAGCATTTCCGTGTAGACACTGATGGCATGTCAGCTCATCCGTGAAGACACCCCAGGTACTTCCTCCCTCCGCACATGTGCTCTGAGATGGAGCTGGCAAACTCCCCTCATGCCCCTTCAGCTGCTTGGCCAAACTTGTTCTATCACACGTGGGAGCCTAATTCTCTTCACTTTTATTTCATCTGTGAGCCCCAGAGTATCCCAAGTCTCTGAGGAAGCAGCTCCAGTATGCTATAAGATGAAAAGCATATTGATTAAGATATTTGTTTTTTGTTGTTTTTTGCAGTACCAGGAACTGAACTCAGGACCTTGTGTTTGCCAGGCAGGTGCTTATGCTGCTGAGCTATAACCCTGGCCCAGCATGTTAAGAATTCACAATAACAAACTGCTTTTCAGCTGTGGTGGGCTGCAAAGGTTGTGGAACTAATGTGCTCCAGAGAGTTTGGCCTGGAGAAACACTAAAGTGTATGATCAGAGAGATGAGGAGGGAGGACGCCCTGAAAAGGAAACCCACCACAAGAAGGCGGCTCCCCCTCCTGCTGCTGGCTTCCAGGGATCGCCTTCCCCTGGGCATCCACACACCAGCACGGCCCTTGTGTCTGGCACTGTACGGCCTGGTAGTGCCCATTTCGGCGGCAGCTTGGAATGTAGGGATGGCCAAAACTCGCTGCTGCAAACTGCTCCACTTCGCATTTTGTGGGGCCTGGAAGAGAGCCACGGGGAAACAAGGACACTGAGAAAGCCAGTCTGTCACACCTCGCGTCCTTGTGGAACACACTTCTATCTGCTGTTGGTGATCTAAACCTCCGCACTTACTTTGGTGAAACTCCCAGGGAGACTGCAGTGACTTTAAACCCCGAGTAGCTCCCCCACCCCCAGAAGAGACGCCTGCGTCTGTCCGCATGCGGTCACTTACATCGGAACCTTCCAGAGACGACTAACTGAACCGCCAGGAACCGTCTTTGCAATATCCGGTACAGAGTGGATTCGGCGAAAGTAGAAGCCAGGTCCAGGCCAGCAAAAACAGTGTCGTAAATCTCATCCAGTAACAGCTCCAGACCTGAGCGAAGGCAGCCAGTGTTTCAGGGATGGCTCATTTGGGAAGAAAGGCCTGTCTCTGCTGCGCTGATAAATATCAAGGGGGGTCAAACTTTTGCCAGCATGATTAGGTATTGGGCCTGAAAATTACTTTAATAGTTTCAAAAGTAAGGGCTTTTGAAACTATTAATTGACCTCATGTGTCTAGTCCTGCGATCATTCACGGCACACACGGACACCAACTAGAGAAGACCAGGTTGCGATCAGCTCTGTGTTCCACTCGCCAAGGTCAGAGCTGTATCTGCCCCAGAGGTGGCCCCTCTTTCATTGTGCATGAAGGCACAGAACAGGCCAGCAGCAGCTGCCTTCAGAGTACCCCAGACGGAGGTTCTCTGAGGCCACGTTCTCTCCCATACCACAGCAGCCTGGTGAGGGAACAAGTGGCCACCACTCTTTCAGCTTCCAGGGCAAGCTGTGGAGCCTGGGGATTTCAGCCCCTCTATTCCAGTGTCTGGGGATGAACTGCTCACCCGTCTCAGCCAGTTCCCGTCCTTGACTGTCAGCACAGTGGCAGTATCCAGACACCTCAGGGAACCTGCGCCTGAAGGAGCTGAAGGTCACAAATGCATCTGGAAACCTGAGAGAGAATGAGATTTCTAGCCATCATCACATAAAAGGTGCACCACTTCATCAGTTCTTCTCAAAATAAATGTAGCCAGGCTGTCATCTGTGAAAGAAGAGTGTCCACTTTGGGCTCATGCGCCACGTGCCCCATGAGACCTGCAGTGAGGGCATTTCTTTCCTACACAGGTCTTACCCAGCCGGAGCTAGCCTGCATTTTATAAAATGGAGCTGTCATCATTGGTCATTTTCTTCTCTTATGGAGTTCAGCGATTTATGCCCATGCATGTGTCTCTCTGGGCAAAGCAAAACACACAGTGGACACATCACGTTAACCGGGATCTACTAGAATGTAACTTCAGAGCAAAAAGTCCAGGTCTGCTTTACAAACATAGTACACTGTACATGATATTATTTTGTGAGACCAAATTATTGCAAAACTCTCGATAGCATTTTGAGGCCTTGGAAAGCAGCCAGATTCCACCACAGGAGAACAGTAAGGACAATTTCCAGTTCATTAGTTGCAAAAAACATAAAATCAATATAACATCACTAATAAGGGCTTCGTAGCTTTGAGTAAGTTCAGAAAAGGTCAGCCTTGGCCATAGCCAACCTGGTGGTTGGTACAAGGAGCTCATGGGCTGGGTGAGCCCTGTCCTGTGAGGTTCAGGAAGCTGAGGTCTGGACAGCCCTGTAGAGTGCTCTCACATGCCATGATTTGGCTACCAGAGAATGTTCCTATTTATATAATACTGAGGGGTTTTTAAGTCCTGTATAATTAGTACTTGAGGCCCAAGTATGTCTGAGAGTCAATCTCCAAATAATATATTAACAGCAAATCCATAAATTTCTTCACAGACAGTAACCTTCTGTAATCTCTTCTACGAGAACACAGAGCATTTTCATGCCCAAAAATGAGAAAATTAATTATAGAAAATCGCTTAGATGAAATAAATTGCTATGGACACACAGGAGCATGTATAAATGTGTGGGAGGTACCAGATGCATAAAAAGCTTCGTGCATTGGTGCTGTGACTGGGTAAATGGGTCAGTACTGGAAGGCAGTAGGCAGGGCAGCGGTTACCCAGATTCTGAGTAAGGGGTGTAGAAAGTATTAGTTAACTTAAATTTAATTTGAAATAACTATGCAAAACAAAAATTATGAAAACTGTAAGACTTTGATTTCTTCTATATCATTGGCCCAATATTATATATTGTGAGTTATATTTTAAAAAATGTTGGGGATTCAATCACTGGGCCTGCTGTGCTGGCCCCACCCCCAGGGCACACTGAGACAGCAATTGAGACTGGGTATGGTGGCACGCACCTGTCATCCCAGCTCTTGGGAGGCTGTAAACAGGCGGATCACTATGAGCCTGATCTAATAGTGAGAACCTGAACACCCTGCAGACCCTTCCCTAAAAATACAAAACTAAAATAAATAAAAATAATGTTATAGAAAGTGTGTTACATAATAAAAACTAAAATTTTATTTGGCCTAGTTGCCTCTGATGGGAAGTACAGAATAAAAAGTTCGCTCATTGGAAACTGGGAAAATCGAACTGTAAATTATTAATAATAGTATAATTATTACTTGTATTTACTGAGTAATATTTTACAAAGCCAACCCTCAAAATGTCTAACACACGTTGATACATCCACTCCACTTCTGGTTCCTAAAAGGAAGGCCATATTAACTTTCATTTCATTTTAGAGGTGAAGAAGCTGAGGTATGTGGGCCAGCTCTGTGACCTTGCGGTGGGAACCGGGGCTGTCCATGTGCTCTTAGCCACCACACGCTACCTGTCTCCAACAGAGCCCTTGCCCAGTGTGTGCTTGGCTCTGCCTGCTTCCCGGTCGCTCTCCCTGTTCCTGTGAGCTGACACTCCTTTCCCTATGCCCAATGCCTCACTTTTCCTGGCATTCAGTAGGTACTAAATACAGAAATGTTGGAGATAGGTGCACTGTGCACCAACAAGCTGACCTAAGTGGACCCTGAGATGTATTCTGGCACAAAGAGTAAGTTTGAGTTTCTCCTTCCACCCAAGGTCTCCACCTGCAAACTAAAGGCTCACCTCACCCTTGTGGCTTAGGGAAGTCACAACCTCCATATTTGTGCCATTTTTCCTCCACTATTTTATAATCACTGTCCCTCTCCAGGGTGTCTGCCCTGGTCTTATAAATTTCCCAGTACTTAGACCTACCAGTGTTCTGGGTATGGAGATCTTGAGCTCCCACGTACAGGCATGCTGGAGGCGACCCTGGAAGACTGCCCTAAGACCAGGTGCCTAGACTTAGACTCTCTAATGCCCCTTCATTGCCTCCAGGGAAGATGTTCTGTGCTGCCACGTGCAATGTCTTCTTTCCATTTCTGTATGTGGTGAGAATGACTAAACGTATGGAGCCACACATGCCACAATTTCTTCCCTGGCCTAGACACATATGCCATATTAATTACTACTCAGAAATAGTAATAAGTGTTATGCATTTAACAATCAGACATTATGCCAAATGCTCTTCATCTTTTGTCTTGTTTTAATTCTCACAGTGATCCTTTTAAAGAGAGAAATCTGGGATTAGAGTGGTAATAGGACAAGTTAAGCTCACCCAGCCCTGATCAGAGAATGGGTGTCTTGTGTCTTCTTCCAATGCTCTTTCAACATAGAATGTGGCCAGGAAGGAAGACTATCACTTAAACAGTATGGTCCTCCAGGGGCCACACAGCAAGCAGCAGCAAATTCAAGTCCCGAATCACCCCAAGTTCCTATGTGTCTACAATTCTATTTAATACAACCTAGTTTATGTAGGTAACTTCTGAAATGGTATCACCACCTCTGACCTTGGTCTACTCCAACTTAATGACTTACATTGTTAGGATGATTTAGCTGTAGCTTCTGCTGGTGTCATTGGTCATTTATTACCACTGATACCAGGCCAGGGCAGGAGGGATTCTGTTGTGTTTCCAGGCATCTAACTATATCTCCTCCCCCATAACTCAAAGAGAGTTGAAATTCTGAAACAGAATGTGTTCAATGGGAAGGAAAAAAAATGGACTTAAGGAAAAGGACAGAAGAAAGAAGGGGCAAAGATGTATTTAGGTATATACGCAGGATAATTTGGATAACTGTACAGTCAATTTCTGCTGGTCTTTGGAAAGGAGCAGTTAATGCTTAAATTTTTTTCATTCTTTTTTTTTTTTAATTTCTTACAACTTTCTTGGTTATTGCTTTGTTTTGTTTTTTCTGTAAACTAATCTTGCATATTTATATCTGTTAACCTGAACAACTAATTTAAAGACAACACCATGCAATATAGCAACATTGTTGAAGTCCTATTACTTTGTTTAGTGAAATTTTGTATCCTTTCCAACTCGGGTTTCTATCACTATTTTGTGATCTTAAAAGAAAAATTCTGGGGACAGAACTGAGACACCTGTCAGGAGCAGGACAGCACTGTGCCATCCTGACATGGGCAGAGTGTGAGTGAACAAAGATTTTGCTAATGGAGATAAAGGGGTTAGGGCCCTGACACTAAGGATGGCCATTCTATTGGGTGCAAATGGAAGACTTTTGAATGCATCCGGAAAGATCATTAACATGCTTCCAACTTCCCCACAGAAGACAGACCCCAGTCATGGCGAAAGGAGAAAACAAAAATTTTGGTAGTTACAAAAGACACTGCAAACACCACAGGAAGGAACGCCAGCACTGCTGCCTCTCTGTCACCAAAATTCCCTGCGTAGAAACATTGCATCTTTGGCTTCTTCTGGGTACTAACTTGAGGGAACTGTCACTGTCACTGACAGCAGGTGACTATCAAGGGGTGCACAGTACTGTCATTGTGAGTGGTCAAGCACCACAGTTCTACTGTCCTCGGCAGAAGGAAAAAGTATATTCTTTTGAGAAATAGAATCATTTTATCTAGCAGAAAATGAATAATTTAACACGTTTCAACTTAATATCTTTTCTCACTTTTCTGGCTTTTGGAGTTTGGAGATAAATACAGTTTCCCACACTTGTAATAACTTTAGAGAGTGATGGGCACAGATCCATCTTTGTCTTGACTTCTGTCTACCATTGTGTTTCCTTCCTCATGATTTACCAGAGTTCCTACTTTTATTATGTTCTGGGAGTACTGGAAAAAGAAAGAAACATAAAACCCACACTGTGTTTGAAAATAAAAAAGATATGTACTCTGTTTAATGGAAAGAGTTGTTTGTCTTCTGTTGAAAATAAAAGCAGTCTGTGGATATTATAAGGAAGGGAATAAAATAAAAGAAACAAATGAGCATGCTGTGATGCGTACATGTGACCACTCCTTAAGAGGACGGTGAACCACACGGCGTGCAAGCAAATGCAAGTAAAATTAAAAACAAACAAACAAACAAAAAAGAAACCTTTAAAAAAAAAAAGAAAGTAAGGCAGGAAATTTTGAAAAATAAATTTTCAGAGTTGTCATAAAAGAATCCCAAAGAAAGAAAATTCTAGAGGTGGAGAAAGTAATGGCATTTTTGAGTTTATGTATTGATTGTGGCCCACCTAAACTTCAACAAGTTACAAATAAAGCTTAGCACATCTGAAATGCTAGTGCCCCCCAGCAGTAGGTCCTGTCACTTGTAAAGTGAAATTCATATCCCTGGGTCCCACTAGTGACTCATTTCAGACAGTTTGTCTAACTCCTGCACACAGTAGCCTCTCCAGAAACCTAAACATCGATTAAGGATCAAGCCATGCGTTTGCACTAGAGTAGATATTCCCTAAGGGAGAGGCCGTAGTGGCTATTCTGGCAGAGTCTAGCATAGTGCTCGGGCTTAGGCACCATCACAGGAATCTTGGTCCACAGTCGAAGCCCAGTGGTGGTTTTTTCCTATCCTAGCCTGAGTCCAGCCTTACAAGACTTGCTACATTGAGGCCCGACAATGAAATATTTGCTCTTTGCTTGTCTGAAACTCAGCTGTAACTAGTAGCCCTGCATTATTTCTGGCAACCCCAGGTGCAGCACTCAGATGTCCCTGTGGCCTCCATGGCTCCTGCCACTTTGCTCAGAGAAGTCACTGGACCTGGGCCTGGGACTGGCCAGGTCCACATCATTATTCAAAAATTTCCTGATTACCACCTGGCTTGCAGTTGTCACCACCCAACCCTTCTTAAGAGCTAAACTAGAATTTGTTTTCAAGCATGCTTACTTACAGAAAGGAGAAGGATCTCCTTTCAGAAGGGAATTTTTTGTGTATTGAACAATAGAGGGAAGCTTTCCTCCTAACTTTTGTGTTGAACTAGACTGCCCTCTCGTGGAGGTAGCTACGAGCTTTGCTTCGGCCTCATGGCATCTGCCAAGTTCTTGATGCATCTGCCTATTCAATAAGCATTGGTTGTAGACTCACTGTAATGAAAACCTTGTGTTACACACTGTGGAGAATATAGAGAAGTCATAATAGCACAGGACAACAAAAGGAGCCAGACATCTTGAGAACCTACTAACTAGGCTTCCTAGCATGAGTTCCTCCACCAGAGTTTCAGATTCCCCATGTATACACTAGAGACTGTAACTATGAAACTATCTCTATGGGTATTAAAGTGAGTAGCAGCGTACTAACTTCCCTGGATTCAGTGAGCATTTCGTGGAGCTTGATCTGAGAACACCGTGGCTCACATTGCTAGGTATTCAATAAATCGGGCTGTTCAAGAATTTTACCTGCTCACAGATAGGCCGTTCTCTAGTTGCCTGGGGACAAACATCTCACGTAACTTTGCTGATGCATGAGAATTCCCTGCACTGAACAATAACGCACAATTTTTAAAGTTTTCAATGGTTTCCTAAAGGAAGTCTCATCAGATCTTCAGAGACCTAATGAGCAGTGCATTGCCCATTTCATTGATGGAACACCTGGGCCCCAAAAGGGAAGGTGACCAGGCCACTGTGCTAAGCAAGGGCAGAGACAGGATAAAGGTCACAAAGGGAAGTGCTAACCTGGGAGTGGTGCTGCACACTTGTAATCCCAGAATTTTGGAGGATGAGGCAGGGAGATTGCAAAATTGTGCTCAAGCTGGGCAGCTTAGAGACTTAGTAAGACACTGTTTCAAAATCTTTCTTTAAAGCCTAAGTGTGAAGGCCTTGACTTTAATCCTCAGTATTGCAAAAATGAAAATAGACAAAGGCAGGTGTCATAAAGCCAGACAGTAATGTAAATGGATGGAGTTGGTAGGATGATGGCCACGGAGCTCCAGGGAGCTGAAATACAGAGCGAGCCTTTGTCTAAAACAGGCAGCTCATACCTTGCTTTGCAACGCCATCAGAAAATATGCCTTCCCCTCTGTAGTTTGTCAAATCAAGAACTCATAATTTTGAGTTTTAGGTTCAACATATGAAATTACTGATGCTAAGCTAACTTTTTTCCTGCAGAAACTGAAATTTCATAGTTTATAAGTTAATAAAGTTCCCAACTTCTAAATTATTCTGCATCTCACACGAAGTCCATCTAGTAACCATTGCTGCACATGGCCTTCCGGCCTGGGACTCCTGCTGGCATAGCTGATGAGGACTCCTGCTGCCACACGGCTAGAGATGAGCTGCGTGGGAAGCCAGCACCACAGAGACTCAGGTTCTGCTACCAGATGCTCCTCAGCACCCACAGACCAGCATTCCTGCTTCCTTTGACTCACGATGATTCAATCACATCTGAAGTCTGCATATGCCTTCATCCTAGCCAGTTAGCCATCGTGAATACCTAAAAGCTACCTGAATCTTTGGGTCAGACTTATCATTTATCTCTTTTTCGTTTGTTTTAATCTTTTATTTACTTGATACAAGATCTCACTATGCAGCTCGGTCTAGTAGTGATCCTCCTGTCTCAGCTTCCCCAGTGCTGGGCTTATAGGCATGTGCCACCATGCCCAGTTTTGGTGGCCACTCAGCAGCCCTGGGGCAGGGTCAGTGCAGCATGTGGTGCCAAGGATGGAACTCTGTCCCTTTGCTTGTCTAAGCAGGCACTTAGTCCATTGAGCTATCTCCCCAACCCCTCATCTCTTTTTCTATGTATTATCTATCTATCTATCTATCTATCTATCTATCTATCTATCTATCTATGCACACAGGATAAAAGCACATAATATGATCACACTCAGTGTTTCCTTCTCTGCTGAACACGCTCTGCCTGCTCCTTCTCCACACAGCCCTAACCCACAAGGTGGCCAGCAATAACCACATATGTGCTCCATATGGCCTTCTGTGCTCTCATAGCCTAGCATAATCATAAAACCACATAAAGCCCATATATTTTTTTCTTGTTTCTTAAAAAATATCATATTATATTGCAATATCGTATCTTGAATCATGTTATCATAACATACTTTGGACTCCTTTACAATTCAACTATTTGAGTTTTAATGCACTCCTTTGAAACATTGTAAAAACCTTAATAGTGCCTACACATTTATTTAATCATCCACCACATTTTTTTCTTTTGGAGACAGGTTTGCTATGTAGTTCAGGCCAGCCTTGAACTCACTCTGTAGCACAGGCTGGCTTTGAACTTGCAGCGATCCGTTTGCTTTTACTTACCAAATGCTGAGCTTGCAGGTGTTCACCACCATGCCAGGCCCTCTCACAACTTCTTTTTTATCATAAAATATCAATTATTATTTAAAAATTCAATAACAGAGAAATATCTATTTTCTTATCATTTTAGAACCTGGAACTAATTTCTAAAAATAATGTGCTCAATTCCTAGACATTCATAGCTTAGTTAATATAAAATTTGATAAATGATTCAAGAGGCAAAGCCAAGTTACAAGATATGAATCTTGGTGAAGTCTATAAGCAGCAATAAGGGAAAGGGTGGACACAGGAGGGTAAAGGGCAAGGTCAGGCATTTCAGCCGCAACCACAACAACAAGCTAGAGGCTCAGTCACTCAGAGCGACAGTACCATGAGGAAACAAGAGCTGCTCTCTGCTGAGGCGGAGGAGGAGAGTGCTGGGGAGTGGACTGCGTGTGGAAGTTCTCGGGTGGAAGAGCTGGGGTGACCCACGACTTCTAACAATCACTTTTCCTCAAGTTTTCTGCTATAATGAATAGTAACATAGTAGGCACCCTAGTATACATCTTCAAATTCCAGTGTTTTCATTTACATGAACTGGCTCGGCCCCAGAGTATAATAAACGCTTTTAATTTTAATAGCTGTTAGAGCTGAAATGCCCCTCAAAGGCTTGTGTGTAGAAAGGTGAGGTTTTCAGGAAGTGATTAGCTTCTCAAGGCTCTAATTTCATGGGTGAATTAAGCTCATGATAAAGTCGTATTTTTATGGTATTATTGAAAGGTAACGGAAAGAGGAGATGGGGTTATTTTAAGGAACTGTTTCATGAGAGTGTGATGCTAACTCATCCCTGGCCCCTTGTCTGACTCTTTTCCTTTGCCATAAGGCCAGTGGCTTTTGTCTACCACACTGTCCCTCCATGGTGCTCTATCTTCTCTCAGGCCTAGAAGCAATGGAGCCATGTGACTGTGAGACGCCTCTGAAGCTGCGGGCCAAGGCAAAGCTTTCCTCTTGAGCCTAGTTTTCTCAGGTATTTGGTCAAGGCGGCAAGTGTTAACTAACATGAAAGTTAGCTTCTGTGTCTTACTTGGGGGAGTGTTGAGATCCTGCCGATGTCCCTCAGCAGCACCTCACCACTCTTCCCTGTGAGCAGCAGGGCTGGCCCAGAGGTGACCAGATCCCAGGGTTCTTCCCTTACCTATTGTAGCTGTGGATCAGGTCGAAGATCATCATGTCTGTGGTGTTGACAAACTTGCACTGAACAGGCATAAACTCCCCTTCTGCGGAACACTGTGGCGGTGACTTGTCTCCCACCCCATGGAGAAGGCGACGGTTTCTAATCTCACAGCTCCCTGGACCTAAAGTTTTTCATGAAATAATGTTAAGTTCTTGTGAATGGGCAGGCATAGGTTTCAGCGCCGAGAGGCATTTACTTAGACTGCACAAGGCATGGACAGCCCTGACAGTGACTAAGACCTGCCACAGGAGAAGTGCAGCTCGCTGAAATCCTGTTTGTGCTGCTAACGATTGCCCTATGAGAGGATCATCTAGCCCAAGGGACAATCAGGACTAATAAAACTGCCTTTACAACACCCCAGTCACTCCAAGTCATGCTCTCCACCCACGTGGGCTGGCAGACCTAAACCACCTGGTCTATGCTAAGGAAAGCTGTGCCACCCCATTGTTCTGGGGCCCCATGAGACTTACATCGTGTTGGTCGCCCTGGTTGGCGGGTACCGTACACCTCCATCCCCTCTGTATCCACGCACCAGCACTGCGCCTGCCACAGGTCACACTGCACAGAGGCGTAGTCCCCCGAGTCCTGACACTGAGGGAGGTAGGAAGTGGCCGTGCTGTTAATGTAGCCACTCAACAGGATCTGCTGTCTGTGCAGCTGGCAGAAGGACAGGCCTGGGGGTACAGAAGGCAGTATCAGTGGAGTGCTCTAGGGAAGATGCCCCAGAGTGGAGCCCAAGACGACACTCCCTCCCTACCTCTCTAAGGGACAGAATAAAGGCAAATGACCAGCTCAAGGAAGTTCAAACCCAGCATTCAAGCTTGGTGTGGTGGCAATGTCTGTAACACTAGCACTTAGGAGGTGGAGGCAACATTCTAAAGGCTCCAGCCTTCTGGCTAGCGAGGGTGGACATCAAGAGTATCAGATCATTAAGCACATATGCCATCGCCCTGTCTGTAGCTGGGACATTCAGCCCAGTGTTAGCAGAGTTGTCTGAACCTGGATTTCTGCCCATGTGGCCTTGGAGAGCTACTTCACTGCTCTATGCTTCCCTCTCCTTATCTATGCAGTGGAAAGGCACCTGCCTCCCTCCAGACACATGAAGGAGTGGCCCGGGGTGCCCCACTGAATGCCTGCTGTGTGTCTGGTCACTGTGTGTTTACATCCTCATATCACTAGGAGGTGGAGTCTATATTCCTGCTCCAGAGGAGCAGCCTCCAATCAGCACAGGCCCGTGATATGACCAAGACCATGCTGCCCCGGGTGTGAGGAGCCAGGATGCCACCCCAGGCCACCATGCCAGCCACACAAACCCGGAGCCCCATACAGACCTAGAGATTAGCTTTCTTTTTAGGTTCAATTTAATCATTTTAAGTAATCAACTTAAACTGACCTTTGTTTTAGATAAACATGAAACAGTTCCTCAAAATAAGAGAGCCTCTTATTTTAACCCCACCTTCTTTATGCCTTAAATGAAGAATATGCTCGTTGATTACTCACCACAGTAATTATTTTAACTGTAAAGCTTTTACCTATGTCCCATACCCTATAGCTACCCCTACCATGGGTGAGAAAACACTCCTGGTTTTCAGGACCACTTTCCATCTCCTGGGCACTGTGATGTCTCCTTGTCAATATTCCCACAGTGCCTACCACCTGGAACAATCTTGGCAGCTTTTTGTTAAAAAAAAAAATGACTCAGATGTCTTCTTTGATTCTCACAGTAATGCTCAGGAGTGAGCTTTGCATGGTGTCCTGGGGCTCTTTTTATCAAGAGAGGAGAGACCTGCTGCCCCAAGGGTGACATGCCTGTGCATGCCCAGTGTTTCTTCCAGGATGTGAGGTGTCCCAGTGAGGGCCCTTCTACCCCCCCAGGTGCCCACTTCACACTTACATGCTACAGGCCTCCCTGGCTGCCTGCTGCCTGGAACTTCCCTGCCGTCAGCATCCACACACCAGCAAGCGCGTCCATCATTTTTGCACTGGATAGTCCTGAGGAAGAGGGACATAACAGATGACACTGTTATGGGTTCTAAGATGATGAGGCTAGAGACTAGCAGATTAGCTGGAGTGTAGGGAGCCAGGCAGTGGAGTTGGTTCACAGGGAAGTGATGGCTACACAGACCTTCAGGGGAGGCAGGGCTGGTAAGGGCAACAGGTGACCAGGCAAAGAGAAGAGTGTGCGAAGCTTCCTGGGGACAGGGCAAACATGAATCTTCAAGGGCCTCAAATACGAGATGTAGGAATAGAAGCCTACACTAGGCTTGTCACAGTGAGAGTCCCCCTAGTGTCCTCCTAGCAGAGGCTGCACTAGGAGTGGCTTAGCATGCTCAGGAGAAGAGAATACAAAAGGTGGTTAGCCCCATACAGAAATCACAGGATGGGAGCCCTTCACAGCTGTTTCTCAGAGTGCAGCCTTACACAGTTTCTCGAATCGAGCATATCTGCACTGACAAAGGAAATGTCAAGTGGATGCGCTCTATGAAGGGTTTTTGTCTAACACCACAGGGAAGAATTGCTTACTTTACCATCACACTGCATGGAGACAGTGTCAGGAACCAAGCTTGTGCAAGGTAGTGGTGAAACTCCTCAAAGAGGGATGCAGACCGAGCAGCCCAGGCCCAGCCCCAAGAGCTGATGGGCTGGCCAGGCCGCCATGGCCCCAAAGCTACAGGCACATCTGCTTCCCTGCAGGCCAGATTTCATGAGACAACAGTACATGGGGTGGGAGAAGGGCAAGGGTCCCCCTTTTGTGCTTTACACACACTTTTTATTAAAGCTAGCCAGGGTAGCGTGTTGGCAGAATGAGAAGGGCTGCCACTCCACAGTGGGTAGAGGAACATAGACTTCTCTCAGTCCTGTTGATCAGTACCAATTTAGTCTGAAAACGGAGAAGCAGCCCACTAAAAGACTGCAGCCACATGCCAACACACACCAGGTAGCTGGAGGGCACAGCATGGCAGGGGCAGCAGTGGGGTGCTAGGGGTCCCCCCTGAAGTCAGCCTTACTGGAAGCTGCCATCCTCAGAGCACTGAGGAATGTAATCCATCTGCATCAGAAAGGCCTGCTCCCTCTGTAGTTCACAGGGACGAAGTGGCTGGGCATCCACCTGGTACTCTGTGCAAACAGAAGCAATTCATGAGAGCTGGGCACAGGGGGACCTAGGCCAGCTTGCTAAAGCATGGCTGCTTTCCTGGAGCATTGTCATTGGCTAGCAGAGTCTGCCAGCAGTGTGGGAGCCACGCATTCTGTTCCCAGTGGGCTCTTTGCTCACTTCAATCCTCTGCATTTTGCTGGGAGGTGATGAGTAATACCTCTGCTGACCCAGGTAGCTCCAAGGCTCAGAAAGCAAAATCATTCATCCAAGGTCAACAGCTGGAGAGCGAAGGACTCCAGAGCAAACCATGAGATGCTGCCAGCGGGGTGAGGTCAGAACATGAGGAGGAGGTCCCTCCTGCACTCGCGAGCCACCTCCTACAGAGGCAGTCCCTGTCTCACACACAGTGGGAATACAGGGCAGTTACTAACTTCTACATGCCTATGAGCAGCTGAGAACCTTGTAACATGAGGGTCTTGCTCACAAATCACCTCTACCAGCAGGAGCAAGAGATATTTGACACTATAATGAAGAAGGTGCAGCTCATCAGTTTATCCAAAATGAGAAAAGTACAAGTCTGAGCCCAGTCATAGTCCTACTTCTTTCTACAGGTAGATTTTTTTTTTCTTGGCTGCCTTCTGGCTTCTGAAACACTTCTCAGAGACACACAGGGACGACACAGACTTTGGGTATACAAGGGAAAAAAGGATCTCAATCTTAATACCAAGAAATTTACCATGGGAATGAGGGGAGCTAGACTTCAATCAAGAAGATACAATTTCCTCTATCTGTGAATAATTAGTGCTGTGGCCTTGGGCAGCTCAGGTCCTTTCTCTGAACCTTTATCTCTGTATCTGAAGAAAAGAGAAGCAAATAGCCAGCTCCGATCACCTCTGCACTTTTGTGAGGGTGAAATTAGACCCTGCATCTAAGTAAAGCCCCAGGGCAAAGCCTGGTTGACCCTGGAAGTCATTAAGTCTCCCTCCCTTCCCTGCTCCACGGCTTTATCCTGAGAACTCACCAAAGATGTTGGCTGACACCAAACAAGCTGAGCCCAGCAGGCCAAATGCCCACAGGACTAGCGTCATTGTCCTGGCCCCTTTCTGGGACGAAAGAGGCCTCCCTTTCCAGGTTGTCCACCAGAGAGCCTTTATAGAGCAGTGGCTGGCCCTGCTCTCCCATGAAGGGGCCCTTAGCTGGGCAGTGGCTCACTCTGTTTTCTGTGCTGGTCACAAGGAACTCCTTCCTCCACAACTGCACCCTCTGAGGGCACTTGAGCAGCCAGTGGGACAGAACTTTGCTAGACTGTGGGAACAGTATTATATGGAGTATCTTCAAAATGCTTTCTAGGCAAAGGCCAAAGATTAGGCCACTTGGGAAAATCCATCCCTTTCTTCCTCCCTCTCCCTCCTTTCATCCTTCCTTTGCCACCTGGGCTTGCTAGCATCCATCCTTTACTCCTGTTCATGTGAAACTTGGGAGATGCAGCTCATTTCAGAGCCACAGCCACAGATACTTGGGAAGGTAGTGGAAAGGTAGAATCCTTCTGTCCCTGCTTGCCAGGGCAACTGAAAGAAAATGACATGTTTAGGAGTACTTGCTGGGGAAGCTTTCCTTATTTTCTCATTTTGTGAAGGGTATCATGCTAGGCCATGTCAGATGGAAAATGCGAAATAGTCCTATAGGATAACAGGCAGGTGACACGTGTGTGTTTTTTTGTGGGGGAGTGCTCCCATTGGATGACCCAGATGCCCACTGGAGACTTGGTACTAAAGTTCAAGGGAGGAACATGTCACAGTCTAGAGGAATTCTGTCATGGAGAGTGGGTTGGAATCAAGTGGGGAGATGAGCAGACCCTGCACTGGGAGAACCCAAGGAGCCCCAGGGCAGCAGTGTGGTGGCCAGCCCTGGGCTGGGATGCTATGGACAGTAAAGTAGCTAAGTATGGAGGTACTTAGAATAGTGCCAAACATAGGGCAAGTGTCCACTACTGGCCACTGCATCAGTCTGCTCAGGCTTTACCACACAGGACTCAAATTACAGGTGTCCATTTTCATATGGTTCTGGAGGCTGGAAGTCCCAGACTAAGGAACGAACAAGGCTGGTGTGTGACTAGTTTGCACCATGTTTTTTCCTCTCCATAACTCTTGAGTTCTCATCCCCTCTTCTTCTGAAGACAACAGTCAGGTTGGATTGGGACCCAATCTAATTACCTGATCCTAATCCAGTACCTCAGTTATTTTCTCA